>ML794965.1:163726-189990 GCA_009831015.1 Picea engelmannii
ATTGGTGATATTGGTCCATGTTCATTTGTTTTTATTTTTGTTCTATGCTCATAGTTTTATTTAGTTTTTGTTTAATTCTTGTTAATAGTTTTGTTGTTTTCTTTCTAACCTTTTACCATACAACTGTCATGACTAGCAGAGCCCAACTAGGCATGTAAGCCCTCACTTTTTTCTCATCAAACGATGAAAAGAGTGAAAACACTTGGTAAGCCGTGAAGTCAAATGACTTCTTTGAAAAACAGATTCGCAATGTGAGTTGCGCCACTAGTTTTCTGACATGGAATGAAATGTGCCATTTTGGAAAATCTATCCACTACCACAAATATTGAGTCAAACCCTCTTTGTGTTCTCGACATACCCAATATGAAGTCCATGCTTATTGAATCCCACGACCTGTCAGGTATGGCTAACGGTTGATAAAAGCTTGCATTCTGCCTCTTTCCTTTTAAATGCTGACAAATTCTGCATCTGTCCACAAATATTTTGACGTCTGCTCTCATTCCTGGCCAATAATATGACTCATTTATCTTTGAGAATGTCTTTCCATGACCGAAATGTCCGGCCAATCCTCCACTATGTTTCTTCTTCAACAAATTCTCCCTCATGGAGCATTTTGGAATACATAATTGATTGCCCCTGAATAACAATCCATCCTAGATCATGTATTCTATCCATTGACCTCTGTCCCTGAGAATTGGATTCTCAGCTGCTTCATATGCCTCCTTAAAATCTGGATCATCTTTGTACATGTCTCTAAGGTCATCAAAACCCAGTGTTTTGACTCTGAACTCCTGCAACAGTAAACATTTCCTGCTCAAAGAATCAACAACTTTGTTAGCGGTTCCAGAAATATGCTTAATTACAAAAGTAAAGTTCTGCATGTATTCAACCCATTTTGCATGTCTTTGATTCAACTTCTCCTATTGAGTTACAAATTGCAAAGCATGATTGTCACTGTATAAGACAAACTCCTTAGGGATTAAGTAGTGTGTCCACTTCTTCAATGCTTGGATAATAGCATAGAACTCCTTGTCATACATGGAGTATTTCACTTTTGCTTCATTCAGCTTATTGCTGAAGTATGCTATCGGCTTGTCTTCTTGGCTCAAGACTACCCCTATTTCAAATCCACTTGCATCACATTTTACCTGAAATGTCTTTTTGAAATCCGACAACACCAAAATTGGTTGTTCCGTGATTCTCTTCTTCAACAAATTGAAGCTTTTCTCATCCTCTTCTGTCCAGTGAAAAGAATGGTCTCTTCTTCACTATTTCCATCATTGGTGCACTAATTCCACTGAAATTCCTAATGAACTTCCGGTAGAAACTAGCCAATCCATGAAAACTTCTCACCTCAAATATACTCTTCGGTGATGGCCAATTGTTAATTACCTCCACCTTATCTATATCCATCCTCACCTTATCTGCAGAAATAACAAAACCAAAATAAATTATCTCTGTCTTCATGAAGGAGGATTTCTTCATGTTTATCAACAACTTCTCTTGTTGTAATCTCTTCATCACTGTAGTCAAATGTTCCAGATGCTCTGCCTCTGTTTTACTGAAAATCAGTATGTCATCAAGATACATAATGACAAATTTTCCGATGAACTCCTTCAGGACTTCGTTCATCAACCTCATGAAAATAATCGATGCATTTGTTAGACCAAATGACATAACAAGCCATTCATACAACCCTTCATTAGTCTTGAAGGTTGTCTTCCATTCATCACCTTCTCTTATATGAATATGATGATATCCACTTTTCAAATCAAGTTTTGAAATTTTTTTGGCTCCACTCAAGCAATCCATCAGATCATCCATTCTTGGCAATGGGAATCTATACCTGATGTTTATCTTGTTGATTTCCCTCGAGTCAGTACACATCGTCTAGCCTCCATCTTTCTTCGGACTGAGTACTGTCGGAACAACACACAGACTCAAGCTTTCTCTAACCAACCCTTTGTCCATTAAATCTTGGACCTGTCTTTTGACTTCTTCATTCTCCTACGACGTCAATCTGTACACTTCTTTGTTTGGTAAACTAGCTCCAGGTATGAGATCAATATGATGGCTCACACTTCTGATCGGTGGCAACGAATGAGGTAGTTCATCCACTACTATGTCAACAAACTCTTCCAACAGTTTCTAAACCTCTTTCGGTAAATCATCTACCCTTGTACTGGTTAAAAAAAATTTAGGCTTCTTGATCACAATGAATTACGGTTCTTCCTTCTTCTTAACCTCTGTAAGAAGTTCCTTCCCACTCATGAGAAGTACAATGTTTCTCACCTCCAGTTTTATTTCTTTATCTTTGATCGGCAATAGCATGTGAGTTCTCCCATTTTTCTCTAGGGTGTATGTGTTCATTCTCCCATCATGAATCAAATTCCTATCATATTGCCACAGTCTACCCAACAATAGATGACAAACATCCATAGGAATAAAATCACAGAGTATTTCATCTTTATACCCTCCTATTTTAAATTCAACTAAACATTGTTTAGTGACATTTACCTGATGTCCTTTTTGCAACCACAAAACTCTATATGGGCTTGGATGATCAATCATCTCCAGCTCCAGTTTTTCTACCATCTTCGGTGAAATGAGATTGTCTATGCTACCACTGTCCACAATGACCTTGCATACCCTGTCCTTGGTTTTGCAAGCATTCCGAAAAAGACTGTTTCTTTGCACTGGATTCTCCACCTCCTTCTCTAGCGTTAAGAGAACTTTTCGCATCATCAATGATCTTCCACCTTTAACATCTTCTGCCTCAACATTCCACCTCTGTGCTTCGACAATGTGAGTTTCACCACCTTCTTTCTTCTTATCTAGACATTCATAATATTTGTGTCCATTATTTCCACATGTGAAGCATTTAACTACTCCACCTCTTCCTCTTCCTCTACCTTTGGTACGAGGATAAATGTTTGCATCAACATACTGACCTCTCTTTTCGGTATGCTGCCCTTTCTGTGAACTTCCACCTCTCTCAGTATGAGTTTGAGTTTTCTTCCAGTCCTCTTTTGGTTTCTGATTTCTATCATGGGCAATTGATTTGCCTCTGGGCTGACTTCTGCCTCGACCTCTTTGACCCTGCTTTCGGCTCAGCTTCTCTTCAGATTTTAGAGCCATCTAATAAGCATATTCCACCATTCAGATGGTCATCATGCTCATCTCATCCTGAATTTTGTATCTCAGACCATTCATGTACCTGGAAACTTTTTCATCATCACTTTCGCGATGACCTGCCTTGATGTTCAACCTGTAGAATTCTTCAATGTACTCCTTCACTGTCATCAACTTCTGTCTCAAATTTTGCATTCTCCGAAACAGAGTAATCTGGTAATCTTTGGGAATGAATTTCGCTTTCATCTTCGTGATCATCGTATCCCAACTCTTGATTTTCTGCTTTCCCTTGCAGTGTTCGTTAGCTTGTAGCTCATCCCACCATAATGTTGCATGTCCTTTCAATCTTGTGATAGTATGTTTGACCTTTTTGTCCTCCTCGACATATTCATAGTCAAAATATGTGTCCAGAGATCAAATCCATTCTAGAAGCTCTTCAACATCTAGGTTTCCCTCGTATACTGAAATATCCATTTTTTCCTTAGCACCCATCCTTGCAACAGCCCTAATCAGGCGTTCATTTGCTACATCTTCTACTCCGACTTCTTCCCCTTCATGTCCAGCTTCATCTTCACTTTCAGAATCACTAAGATCCCCAGCACCGGCTGTGTGTCTCTGTGTTGTCTCCATGTCCTCAAGTCTTGCACGTAAGTCACGCATCTCTCTCTCCATGGCTGGATCAGGCATCTACCTACCCCTTATTCTTGGCATTTCCCTATCCTCTGGCGAATCGTGTGTTTTCCTGTCCCTTCTCCTCGACGACATGGTGAATCTTTCTTTTCCTTGCTACAGAAAGAAAAGAAACCTTTCTGTGCTCTGATACCAAATGGTGCAGACCTATCAGCCCTTGGGACCAAGATCCGCTCACAGAATCGTTCTATATGCCCTTCGAGCTGGATCGACTCTTTCATATTCTCTGCTAGAATCCCCTTTCAAATCGATCCACAGGTTCTTTTTCACGGTTTGAGATTTCGCAAGTTGAAACTCCCACTCTTCCTCCTCCAGTTTCGCGATATCCAAACTCGCGAAATGGATATAGCTCTTACTCTATTAGTGCCTTCCTCACGTGACTGCAACTAGGCTTATCGTTAGCTCCTCTCACATCTCGCACCTTCATGAGTTTCAACGTTGTGCCTTCGAGCTCTTACCTTATGAACTCCCGAGAAGCGAGAAGTCAACGAAGTGTTGACTCCCTTCCTCTTGGTAACACATGTCTACTTGTCTATCACACGACCCCATCTTGAGGTTCAGCCATGTGTCCCTCATGCCCGGCTTCGGTACTTCGCGACTTCGCCTTTCGCGGTTTCGAGACTTGAAGTACCCGACTCTTGGGCTCTCACCCTGCGAACCTACGAGTTCGTGAGATCCTTTGATCTCTGAAACCTGTCCTCCTCCAATGGAAGGCTTAGATTACTCCACGATTTCGCTACTTGTCGCTTTGGGACTTTTGGGATGAAAGTCTCGACCTCTTATCCTGCAATATGTTGAAAATGGTGAATTTTCGACACGTCGCCTACGCGGGTCCCACACGGAACTCCCCACCTTTTTCGGAGTTTCGGACCTCGCGACTTCGCGAGCCCTGATGTTGAACTACCGACTCTCCAACTCATGAAACCCTGAAGTGGTCAACAAAGTCTGACTTCCGTGTTGGTGAGCATGCCACCTGTCCACTCCCAGATGAACGGTCCTGATTCACTTCGCAGCTTCGCCACTCGCAAAGTTGAAGGATTTCCATTTTTAACCTCCAATGTCTGAGTCCCTGATACGGGTGATCTCGCGACGCGTGTCCTTCTTTCGGCGAACGGCTCAGATTCCTTCGCTATATCGAGACTTCGCACCTTTCGACCTCGCGAGTTTTTGATGCAAAGACTTCGACCTTTCAACTCGCGAATCCCTGAGACCCGATGCCGCGAGTGATCCAATGGCCCGATTTCTCCCGAGCTTTATGCTCGACGAATTCTTCCATAACATTCTCGCTTCTCTGCAAGATCGAATGACTTCCGGGACCTCGTGAATTCTCCACGGAGAACTCCGACTGTCAACTTCCTCCTTGGTGATTTCTGTGAAATGAACAAAATGTTCTCTTACAAAACTTGTCCTCCTGCAAAACACCATCACTGTGCCTCCTTCCAATGCTTCAAGCACTAGCTCTCTTGAGCTTGATTGAAAAATTCCCAAGTCCCTTGGGGAAAATTCTTGCATGCACTCCTTGCGGCAATTCCTCAATACTTCCAAGTATTGGACTCTTAGACTCTGCGCACTCTTCGCGACAACAGTCTTCCAACAACTTCGCTCAGTTTGCAAACATTGAGACTTGATGCAGGAGCATCCACACTTCATCAAGTGAGCCAGCGTGTGGAGTAAAGAACATACAGCTGGACAGCGCCCGCACATGCATTTTTGAAATGCTTTGGAAAGTTGTTGCGCCGCCATTTGAATGAAAGCAATTCATAAGAAGCACACTTGTATTATATTATAGATAGGAAGGCATTTAATAGTTTTAATGCTGTTAGATAGGAATTAACTGTAGATTAGACAGTTTTACTTTCGAGAGGGAAAACGGAATATAGGCACCCTCCTTTGTATCATTGTAGATAGAGGGATCATTCCTGCATTCTGAAGAAAAGAGCAAGCAGAGAACTTGTGAAGAACACCCATGTACAGATTGAATTAATAGAAGAAAGACTTTGATTCAATTCCATGGCTGTGTTTGTTTTCTGTGTGTTGTTGATATTATGCTGTTGCATACTTTCTTCTTTTTATGCCTTTCTTCTATATGCTGCATATGTTATTGCATGGCAGGTTTGAAACCTGAGAGAATGAGGAAATAAGTTTCAATTGTTTCTCTGTTTGAGCCAGGAGATTCCTGCATAGAGTGCAGTTGAATTTCTCCGCATAGAGTGCATCGAGGAGGCTCTACAGTTAAACTCTCATTCTCGCTCACCCAGAAGTCGAATTGGGTTACTCGTGTTGAGTGGGGAAAGTGCAGGCCGAGAAGTTGGAAATCTCAGCAGTTAGTCTGAGGGAAAGAAAAGAACGGCGTGGGCTACTGTCGCAGTGAGTGCACATAGTCCGGAGGAACTCAACACTTTGAGAATTGTCGAAGTTCGAGCGTGAGCAGTTGGTACAGAATCTCAGGAGGAGAAAGAGGGACCAAGCTCAGAAGGGATAGTTCCGTGGGGAAGACTTTGGGAATATCCCCAGGAGGAGCGTGAACAGAATCGAGCCTTGGGAGCAGGAAGAGTTCTCAAGAGGAAGAGAATCGACGACTTGAAATCCCTGTGAAGGTTTGCGAAACCTCGAGGATTGTCAGATCAAGGAGGAGCTACGCGGGAGTTAACCCGTAAGCGCAAGCGAGGAGGATTAAAGTCCATCGGACTTCAGAGGTTCGGCGTTCGGAGTTTGGTGAGGTAAGAGTTTATACCTTGCGAAATCGCGAGCCGCGATTTCCCAAATTTATCGGGGCCGTTGATCGTGACCAGGACAGGTGGCACGAATCTGAAGAATCGGGGTTTCGACATTCGGGATTTCCCAATGCAAGGAATTTGTGACAGTTGAAATCGTGATCCCGTGATTCCCGATCGCACGAGCGGAGGAGTGAAGTAGTTGAGTGGGACCTCCAGAACAGGTGGAGGACAGGTGTCATCGGACTTCGGGGTTTCGGCGTTCAACGTTTCGGGGTTTTCGACCACGAAGAAACTTTGTATCGTGATCCGCGATCCGCGAAATCCCGAAGAGGATGTCGCAGCGTGGGACCTGAAGACTCTAGTGGAGTACAGGTGACGATTTTACCAAAGTTCGAAGGCAGGAAGTCCAAGTCTGCACGTGCTATCGGAATTTGGGGTTCAGGACTTTGTGGTGTCAAGGATTCGTGACATCGCATACTCCGATTTCCCGATAGGGTGGGAGCGTTGACCGTTGACCATCGGGGATCGGGGTTCGGTGTTTTGAATCGCATGTAAATTGGGCACATAAGGTTCGCGATAGCGCGAACGTCGATTTCCCGATTTGCAAAGGGAAGATCGCTGAGAAGAGCCCTGTGGGTAACGAGAACTCCCGAGAGGAGTTGGAAGAGTGTTGCCTCTTCGGGCCGTATCAAAGGAGGTCCTGGTGGAGGCGGGTTGTCTTGAGGGCAGCTTGCGTCAAGACTTCACTTAGCCTGCACACTCCTTGCATGGCTCCTATGCTTAATTTGCACTTCTGCGAGAATGAGAATAACGTTATCTCTTCTGAGATTTTAGAGATGGAACTCTGGACTCTTGTCAATGCACGCCTTGCGGACAACTTCACTACACTCCTTGTAGGAAATCTCTTGCTCAGATAGAGAAACAATTGAAACTCATTCTTCACTCTCCCTCTCTATAGATTTCAGACATTAAATATGAAATCATACATTCGCGCATAAAAGAAAATGCATAACAGAGAGTAAACAAGCATATATCAATTAGCATGCACAACATAGAAAAGAAATTGAACACCATGAGTCTGAACTAAAAATCTTTGTATTAATCCAGAACTTCTGTACATGGGGTTTTCTACACAGTTTTTTGCTTCTGCTCTCCTATTCTCTCTTCTCATAATGTTTCTTATTGTTACAATAATACAAGGGAGGGTGTCTATATCCGTTTTCCCTCCAGCTCCTAAAACTGTCAAATCCAGAATTTTAAAGCTATCTACTTACATTAACTAACATAAATGCCTTCACCTAATACAGACGAGAGCGGGACGCTCAAGGTCTGTTTACAATATGGAAGTACGCCCTTCCTTAATTGTTACATTTAAGTTTGGTGTATCCAACTCAAAACAGTTCAAACAATTTTATCATGTGCCAAAATGCGTTGGTGTGTGCCCCACGCTCGCTTGACATTGGCAATGCTCCTGCATCAGGTAAGTTTCTCTAGTGTTGTTTGTTGTAACTATTCTTCTAATTAATTTAGTGGTTTCTTGTCTTATCTTCTAGGGACTAATTTTTTTAGTGTGTGTTACTTTTGAGCTTTTAGACTACCTTATAGTGTGTTGGATCTTCTCACACAGTGGAGGATCCTGAGCTCTGTCGGTCACAAAGGATTCTTGGCCTGCTGCCGGTTACACTAGAGCCACCCCCACCACCATTAAGGAGAAAGATAGACCAACAAGGGTCTTTTGAAGAGACCGGGTTACAAACCATTGTGCTCGAACAACCCCCGGAGGAATCGATCATTTTGGACCTTGAAGAAACCGCTCTTGGCCCGGTTGAAACCGCAACCACTGATTTCTTGGCACCTCTCATTGTACCAATTCAATTTTACGAGCGCTAGACAGTGTTGCACACAACAATGGAAACAAATGATGTTACTCCTTCTGGGAATTCTTCAATTTCCACCACGATTGTCACCACAGGAGAGATTTCATCTCCTAACCTACCATCGTCGGTCCGAGCCACCATGGGCTCGATCGCAACTACTTCACACAGTGGTCCGATTTCATCTTTGGCGGCGACCACAACCCCTTTCACACCAAGTACGACAGTCCACCCATTCTCATATGGGATGCCTAGTTCGGGTACAAGTCATGTACTTTCCTACTCCACTTTACAGAATTTGGGTCTGGGGGCAGGGAGCTCTAGCACTCCTCTGCAAGGTCACATGGGGGGCACTCTTATCCCTTTTAATGCTTTTCCTTATGGAGGAGGTCATATCCCTCGTTCGTCCCCTTCACTCGGTGGTTTGCATCAACAATCCACCAAGCAACCTACACACAATAGTTTATTTGGAGCGGGGAGTCAAGGACCACCTTCGCATAGTATGTTGGTAGGTTCGACACCATTTTCTTGGAAAAAAACGTTTGGTAACAATACCTTCTCGTCAACCACTTTCTCGACTGGGGGCAACCCCATTTTTGGACAATCTACTCCTGTGCAGGGTACTATTCCTGCACAGGGGGCAAACCTAGCAGGACCTTGGAATTCAGGGCAAGGATCCGTTCCCTCCTCCAGAATGCTGATCTGGGGTAATTCTTTCCACAATCAATGGAACCCCAGACAAACTACTATGCCTATCCCTATGGGACTGGCATGGGGTAATCCTTCCCAAAGTCCTTTGAATACAATGCATTCCCAACAATCTATGTCCTCTTTGGAAAATCAGCCGATGATGTCTCCACATATGCAAAATACTTACGCTGGCCAATGCCATGGTTCCTACTAGAATCTGGGCCAGTAGCCAAACTTTTCCTGTCAACTTGGTGCCAGTCAAACTCCAGGTCCCTTTTTCCCAGGTTATCAACAACAACCCAAACTACCATTCCTGGCGACTTTACACTTGCCAGATTTGACAAGGTTGTTGAACGACCCTATTTGTCATGATCCGTGTTGGCCTCCTATGCCGACGAAGTTGCCTTCAGACATTCCAAAGTTCGAAGCCAAGCCTAAGGAAGATCCAGGAGATCATGTGACTACCTTCCATCTTTGGTTCTCATCTAACTCATTGAAATATGACTCCGTACAGTTGTGATTGTTTCAACATACTCTCATTGGGAGTGCCGTGAAATGGTACATTGAGCTCGATCACTCAAGATACTCTTCTTTTGGCGAACTGGCGATGGCTTTCCTGAACCATTTCCAGTTACCTGTGAGATACGATGCTGGCACAGAGCTTCTCGCCAATTTTGAACAGACAACAGCGGACCATATCTCTGATCACATCCGAGAGTGGAGACACGGGAAGAGTTTAATAAAAGTACCAGTCCCACCAGGATTCCTGCTTGAGTGGTTCCTTAAGTCTTTGGTCCCATAGTTATCCAAAGACGTTGCGACATCCAGAGTTTTCTCCGAAGAAGATGCCATCATGAGGGCTCAACAGTTTGAGCTCATCTATTCTCAGTCCGGTTTATTATACAACATCTTTCCAGATGTGTCACGTTCAATACTGGATAAAACTAGACAGAGAGTTGGACCACATGCCGATGGTATTGTTGGTTCAGCACAAACAAAGCCCTCTGAGCAATTGATGAAGCAATTGCAGCAGTTATCTATAAAACACACATCATCCAACCAAACTACTGCTTTGGCTGCTCCCCCTACCAAAACGTCGGAAGTACACACAATGCAATCGACTAACCCAAAGGCCACCCAGCAGCCTGAAGGGAAGAAAAAACAACGAAAGAAGGGCAAGGGGGACAAAAAACCCAATGATAATGTTGGTAGGGACAACACTGAAAAACGAAAGGCGAGGTATCCATGAAACTTGTGTGCAGAAGACCACCCAACCCATCTATGTCCTCAACTTGCAGAGGCCCAAAAGTTTGTCACACAAGAACAACAGGCAGTGTTGACTAATCCATTTCAACATGGGAAAAATCTAACTCAAGCCTCTGCAAGCACGGAAGGGGGCAACCAAGAAACCTGCCCACTTTCGAACAACCCCACATCCGCGAACATATATATGGTTAGGGGTGATGCTTTCATCTCGACTAGAGCGCACAATTATAGTAAGTCGAGCGCTTCTGAGAAGGGTAAAGAAGTTGATCTCCCATCTCTTCCTCTACAGATTGAGAAGATGTTGGGAGAAACAATGACACGTGTTCCAAAAGGTACATTTAAAAGAGCTTCTCATAACCCAAACGCAAGGGCCGCCCATAACTACTCTGTGGTGGAAGATTTATCACAAACCCCTTGTGCGATGTATACTTTGGAAGTCCTCCAAAGATGCCCTGCTCAGAGGAAAACCTTGTTAACCGCTTTGGGCTCTACTGAGACTTGTAATACAGGTACCATCATGTTAGATACAACCGACTTAAAACCTCGTCTGCCTTACCATGTAGCATTTCAGATAGTAGTGGCTTATCCCACGAAAATTTTTACATGGAATATTTTCCGCACGGTGGTCGATGAGGGCGCCTTGACATGCATTATGTCGTTGGCATGTTGGAAGGCCAATGGCCATCCCGTTTTGTCTCCATCACCTACTCTCCTCACTACTTTCGATGGTCATTCGTTCCAACCACATGGTATCATTCCTTCTTTCCTCGTGTAGTTAGGAGGGAAGACCGTGTGTGTCAAAGTAGAGGTAGTCGATGCTCCCCTCGACTATAATCTCTTGTTGGGACGGAGTTAGACTTATGCTATGCAAGCTGTGGTTGCTATAGTTTTCTGAGTCTTGTTGTTTCCACATGAGGGCTGGATAGTGACCGTCGATCAATTGTCTTTCTCCAGACCTGACCCAGCTTTGGGGGCATCCACAGTCTTGCTGATTGATAATCCTCAACCAGGTGTCGTCAACGTAGGAGTTGGTTTGTGCCCATCCTTGATGGGTTACTTCAATTACCCACCTCCTCATGACGATATCAAATTTATATCTAATCACCATAAGGTTGAGATTTTTCAAGTTTCGTCATTCCGCATGACTTACTTCGAGGATCTATGGATTCTTCCTTCCCCATCGGCCACGATGGATGAAATAGGGCACCCAGGCATGTCCATTCCCTTGTCTTCCGCTGAAGTAGTGTACTCTTTAGTCCAACAAGCTTCAACTAACACTGATCTGAATCCTGCACAAGAGTTAGATCCACTTCTAGAGCCTATTTGGGCTCAGGGTTCTCTTGCTAACATTGATTCGTTAGACTTAGTCTTGCTTTCTGATGAAGCAGTAATCGAAGCAATGACTAGTCTGGACAAACCTTGGCAAGATCTTCATCACAGATCATATTTTCTCCCAGAGTTAAGTCGAATCGAAGCAGGAGAATTCACCATGACCATGTCGGGAGATCAGTCGTGTCCTATTAATCTCTTAGCTACACATGAAATTTATGCTGAGGGCAATATGGCAACTATAGCTAAAACTATACCAATTAACATCTCCCGAAACCCTGGCGTCATGGAGAACGTCTTCATCAGAGTGGATTTCTCCCCCGAAGAGATTCAAATCTACACGGATCTTTTCAAAGAATTCCACGATGTTTTTGCCTGGTCTTATGAGGAAATGTCAGGTATTGATCCAAAAATAGTTGAACATGAAATCACAACTTATCCTGATGCCAAGCCTGTTAGACAGAAGCTTCGTCCAGTTAATCCCAAGAAAGCAATAGCCATCAAGATTGAGGTTGAGAAATTGCTAAAGGCAGGTTTTATCTATCCTATCCATTTGACTCAATGGGTGTCAAATCCTATGCCGGTCAATAAAAAACAAGGCATGATTCATGTATGTACCGATTTTCATGATTTGAACAAGGCATGTCCCAAAGATAATTTTCCAATGCCATTCATCGACCAGATCATTGATGAATGTGTTGGTTGTGAAGCCTTTTCTTTCATGGACGGTTTTTCGGGATATAATCAAATCCAAATCAAGCCCGAAGACCAACACAAAACGACATTCATTTGTCCGTGGGGTACATTCGCATATTGTAAGATGCATTTTGGTCTTAAAAATGCTGGAGCCACCTTCCAGCGGGCCATGTCTTTTTCTTTTCATGATCTCAAGCATATAGTCGAGGCCTATCTAGATGATTTAGCATCACGATCTCGCAAGAGAACGGATCATCCCACACACCTTAGACTAATCTTCGAACGTTGTCGCTACTTTAGGATTCGCTTGAATCCAAACAAGTGTAGCTTCTGCATAACGTCAGGACGTTTGTTAGGTTTCATTGTATCAACAACAGGGATCATGGTCGATCCTCTCAAGGTGGAGGCAATAATCCAGTTGCCCCACCCCCCCCACGCACAATCCTTCAGCTTCAGATTCTACAAGGCAAGGCAAACTTTTTACGACGCTTCATTGCCAACTATGCCAAAATTACCAAGGGCTTTATGCGCTTACTGAAGAAAGACGTTCCTTTTTACTGGGACGATGCCACTCAATGCTCTTTCGACTCATTAAAACACACCCTCACAACTACACATCTGCTACGACCACCTAGCTATAACAAGGATTTCTTATTATATCTGGTTGCCGCAGAGTCAACCATTGGCATGGTTTTAGTTCAGGAAGATGATTTGTTCTCAGAATACGTGATCTATTACCTGAGCCAAGGCCTCGTAGGACCGAAACTCAATTATTCTCATCTCGAAAAACTTGCGTTGGTGGCAGTTCATATCGTTCAACAGTTCCTTCATTATGTTATGTTTCGCAAGACCACCATCATTGCTGTCGTGAATCCATTCCAGTACATGTTGACATGACGGGTTATAGGCGGAAAAATCAGTAGATGGATAGTCATCCTCTAGGAATTTGAATTAGACTTCGTTTCAACGAAGTCCAAAAAGTCTTTGGTCTTCACAGAGCTTATTTTGGAACTTTCGGTTGAGTCAGGTGACGTTGTTCCTCAAGAATCGCCTATCCAGGGAGATATGTTTTTGATCACATCTTCAGATCCCTGTTACGGAGATATACTTATCTATCTCCAGACTTTGAAGTGCCCCACTTCTGTTTCTTGTGATGAGCATCGACGTATATGCCATCAAGCTAAGAATTATCTCATACTCGATGATACATTGTATCAGAGAGGTGTAGATTGCATATTACGTCGATGTCTCACACATGAGGAGGCAGTCATCATGCTCAACGATTTCCATACTAGAGCTTGTGGCGGTCATTTGTCTGGGTTGGCAACAACCCAAAATATTCTATGAGTAGGTTACTTTTGGCTGACACTTATCAAAGATTGTATAGAATCGGTCAAGAAGTGCCATCCGTGCCAAATCTTTTCTCGGAAGATGAGGGCACATCCCGCTCCCATGTTTCCTGTTATCACAGTTGGTCCCTTCACCAAGTGGGGGATTGATTACAATACTTTCCACCCCCCTTTAGCAAGGGGGCACCGCTATATCATCATAGCTGTAGACTACTTCACGAAGTGGGTCGAAGCTATGCCAACATTTAAAGATGATGGAGAGACTGCAATTCTCTTCTTATTCAACCAAATCATAGCAAGGTTCGGCGTCCCGAGAGAGATTGTTACTGACCATGGAAATCACTTTCAGAACCAAATGATGACCGAATTAACATCAAATCTTGGGTTATGGAAAGATCATTCATCACCCTACTACCCCCAAGCCAATGGGCAGGTGGAAGCTATAAACAAAACTCTTAAGACTATTCTACAACGAACTATCAACTCAGCCAAGTCAAATTGGCATTTGATGTTATACTAAGCATTATGGGCTTACCGAACATCTGTTAAGACTACAACCAGTTTCTCACCTTTTCAACTCGTTTACGGGCTGGAGGCAGTCTTGCCCATCGAATGTTAGATCCCATCTCTAAAATTGGCAGTACAACTATTGCCAGACACTTCTCCACTTGAAGAACAGTTAGTACACCTTGAGCAGCTCAATGAGAAACGTCGTGATGCAGCCCTGGCCAACGAGGCTCACAAACATAAGGTCAAGTGTCAGTATGATCGGTCCATTCGTCCTCGGATTTTCTCTGAAGGTGACCTTGTCCTGGTCTATGACCAAGATAAGGACCCCCTGGGGGCAGGAAAATTCAAACCCATGTGGTTCGTACCTTTCATCATAAAAGAGGTATTAAAAAAGGGCACTTATCGTCTGGTTGATTTTGAAGGGAATTCTTTGGTAGAGCCTAGTAATGGGCTCTACCTCAAGAAGTATTACTCATAGGCAGGTCACTGTGGGTAACTTTTTGTAACACATGTATAGTCTTTGTACTATTACTTTTTAGTTTCTTTTAAGTGTTATGGACGTGTCATTGATGTTATCTTTCGTCAATATGGCAGATGTCAAGTGATTTCAAGGTGTTCGTTGGGTATGCAGATGGTGCTAGTCGGCACACTCAGAGGCTTGCCTCCGCAACTTGGGCAATATTTACACCTCAAGGCCAGTTGTTATCTTTCGTAGGTATATGCTTAGGTGACACCACAAATAATGTCGCTGAGTATAGTGCAGTTATTGAGTTTCTTCGTGATGCCTTGTCATTGGGTATCTCTCATCTCTTGGTCTATCTCAACGCTCAACTGGTTGTGTCACAACTAAACAGAGTATATCGGGTTCATGATCCAACCTTACACTGACGATTCCTTAGGGTATGTTTCTTAGAACGAAACTTTGATTATATTACATATTTTCATGTTCCTAGGAGATTAAACCAAATTACAGATACTCTAGCTAATCAAATTTTAGATTGGCATCTTGCACACATATCAAAGAACATTGACATAAGCATGCAAATACATTTTTTCACATGTGATCCATAAGACACAAAAGATAAAAAAAAAACAAAAACATATATAAACATCATAAAGTAACCAGAGTACATATACGGACGCAAGTGCCTCAAAAATAGGACCAAGAACGAGTCACAGGGCTTATGCCCCCAAAACATATATACAAGTAGTGCTTGTGGCATGTAAAAAGTCTAAATAGGTTCAGGGCCTATGGGCCCTGTTATAATAGTCCACAACATAGGCTAAACACCTAAAAAATCGGACCCATGTCCGAGGTGCCCCCACTACATAATGCTGCATGGATGGCGGAAGGTCCTCTATCTCTACCATCGGGACTGTGCGAATGAGTGCCGTAAAGTTCCGCTCAACTCGTCTAAGTACCCTCTCAGCCTCCCCAACTGGGAGGTTCCCTGCTACTGCTAGTCCCCTGACAACGACAGCTGCGGCTTCTGGCCGAGGACGACGTTTGTTTCGTGCGTAATTGGCAAGTCATATAGGTCCCACATCTGCATGCAACAAACGTATATCTGTCAAATACTATGGCATATATAAAAAAAAAATGATATATATAACAAAAAGACATAAAAATTACATATACAACAAAATAAAACAACAAAGGTGGAGACTTACCTATCTCCCCTCGCTCCTCACCAGGAGGCACGAGTATCTCAGGATCTCTAGAAAAGTTTATCCCTGCATATGGGTAGTCCTCGATCACAGGGATCTGTCATGAAAGTCATGCAAAAAAGTCATCATCGAAGGACTCATTGGTCCTTCCACCACCCTGTCGCGACAGTAATACTGCCCATCTACATATAGTAGGAAAAGAGGCCTGATGTCCTCGTACTACTTCCTGAGGACTAAAGCTCGGAACTCTCTCAAAGAAAAATGAACACAAAATCATCCAGAATCCGAAGTTTCTATGTGTCCGTTGTTGGCAATCTGTCAATTGCCTCTTCATACACTCAAGTAGTGTGGTACTCCAGTAAAAAATCTATTCATTCAAGAACTAGATAGCATAGTTCATCTGTGCGCGAGATGGCTGATGCAAGGCTGCGGAACCGGTAATCCGCTCAATCAACAATAATATCGCCTGCAGCGATAGGTCAGTGATCTTACTGATGGGCACCTGGGAGCTCAAACGGTTAGTCCTAGCCTCACAGTGCAGGGCTATCAAGTCCGCTATATTAAGTGGCCTGGCTGGAAACGTCCTAAAATTGACTGGTTCCCCTCTCCTTGAGAGGCTAGTCAAAAAATAGATATCCTCAGTGGTGGGCACCAATGATTGCCCCTCTAGCATGAAGGCCTCTGCATCAGGGTGCCAATAGTCAATCAAGGCATTAATTAGCCTCGGTTGCGCTTGCATAAATGGACACAGGAAGAACTTAAGTAAACCACATTGCATCAACGTGGCCACGACATTCGGATCTCCTGCAACCAACTCACTAATTTCTTCATGCTCCCTTTCCCTCCATTGGACATACATCCTGCCATAACAACCAAGTTCAGGAGGTTTAATAAGGGTTTTTTAGTTTTGTTTTTTTTTGCTATAAAAGGGGGGTCCGCGCATGCTGTAGAGGTGACAGTCACATGTACACGCGAGAAGGCTTCACTCTTCCTGAGTGTACACGTGGCCTGTCCAGAGACAACCCACGTGGACCTAGGGCCAACCTTTTAAAGGTCAACGCCCACCCAAAAAACAAAATCAAATGAAAAATTAAAGAATTGAATAGCTAGATAGGGGAGTTTGTACTTACTTGGTCCAAGCAGAAGTTCGTTTCGTCCACTGTAGCTCCCAGAATCACCATTTTTATCAAAGGGGGTCTTTTGGCTCCAGAGTCAATTTCCAAATCATCAATGGTGATAATGAGCTGCCAGCTTCTATTTATAGACTTTTTGGCCTCTTTTTGTCACTTTTTTGGCCTCCCTTATCAGTTTCTTTATACCAAAAACCATTTAGAGTGATTCAGGAGTTATATGGGAGGGATTTGATCGAGTATTGGGACACTTTTTCTGAGTTTTGATAAAATTTTGACGATCCATGAAATTTTTTCCAAGAATCAACTTGAGCATATAGGTTAGGTTACTACCCCAACTTTTGTGTCTCGTTGTATTTTTTCCTCTGCCATAGGATCGATCCCATCAGGTTGTGACATGAAACCATCATATCTACTTTACAAGTGTCACAACTTGGTGGTAGAGCTTACCAAAACATGGATGCCCTAGGTAGGTCCTGGTTGCATTATGATGTCCATGCCGTCTCTCAAACACTGTAGCTCGGGAGTCCTTATAGTCTTTCCTGAATATGAGTTTGAGCCTCATTTGCATGATTAATCTTCACTCTTGATCTCACCCTTAGGACTCCCAAAAAATAACAGGTCTCCTTTTAAGCCCTTTTCAGACCCTCTAAACATGAAAAGATTGTTGATCGATCTTGTGGCCTTTCACGCTCATTAAACTAAAATTTGAAGTCATGTCTATCCGGCGGTAGTTTACCCCTTTTTTGGTTCGGACGGTCAACTGTACGAACAAAGGTATACTCTATGGAACTTTCATTCTTTAGAAGAGTACTCTCAGGTATAATTTTATCCCTTTTTCGGGCCTGAGGGACTAAACTTACGAAAAAGAAACCCCCACAGAGTCCATAGTTAATCTCTTTTCAAACTCCCTAAAATTGAAAAGATCATCGAGTGATCTTATTCTTTCACACTCATTAAATTGGTCCAGAATAATATTCCTGATGGAGTCCATAGTTAAGCCTTTTTCAGACTCCTTAAAAATGAAAAAATAGCCGAGTGATCTTGTCCTTGTCACACTCGTTAAAATGGTTTTGAATTGACGTCTAATCGGTGCTAGTTTATCCTTTTTCGAACCGACTAGACTATCTTCGAAAAAGATATCCCAATGGAGTCTCCTTTTATGTTTTTTCAGACTCTCTAAATATGAAAAACCACCGAGATTACCTTATTTGGACTCGTTAAACTTACATCAAAGGATGTTACCATTGTATGTTTTATCAACTGCCTTTTCATACCTTATACGCCAACCTTGTAATAGTTTGCTTCTGCGTCTTAATACCTTTGGCCTTCAGAGGATTTTTCCCGAGTGTCATTTTACTAGAACATTAGTCTTGTCCTTGTGCCTTGAGCTTGTATGTTTGCAACACTCATTCCTCCTTTGTAATGTAATATTCTTTCATTCTTTTTCCATGATTATCGAAAAGAACAAAAAAATCAAATATACCCCAAAAAGAGGAAGGGAAAAGTATTTTCTTTATTGGCAGCATAATGAGTCGCCCTTGGATAAAGCACATCTGTATGTTTGTTCATCAGACTATGGGATGTAGAATGACCTTAGGAATCTTATCTCGCTATATAGAGTTGTGTCCTCCACCATTTGGTTATCCTTCCAAACATATGGAGAGTTTGCGTTGCCTCCTACTTTGTAGACTTATGATTAACATACATGCTGCCTGAGTCTCATCATTTGTTGTGCTATTGTCCAAGGGAGGTTTTTCACTAAGCTTGATTTGACCCCTCTGCAATATGTCTCTTTTCTTCATACCCAACCATCCTGAACATCCAATCAAGTCCTTGTTCGAAATCACTGAAGCCTTCAGTCCGATCATCAAGATTATCAAGTCCATGACCGACGAGCCGTCAAAGACCTCTGGGTAGTCCAGTCGTACACTCATATTACACTCCTACCCGAGTTTTGAATATTTTGAAGTTGTTTCTCGAGCTTTGAAGATCTCATCTCCATCCATCAGGGTGAATCATCTTCTGGAAGATGGATACTCTATATGTATATCTTTTTGATTTCGAGATGTAGCTCCGCTGTGTATTGTTCGCGGCTACTCTTTATATTTATTTGACATGGATCTACAATGTATTTGATTGGTAGACATGGTTCTATTTTATCCCAAGCATGGGTATGCCCACCTTAGTGAGACATTTTTTATTTTGTAGACGACACCTCCCAGTTCCTGATCCCTGGGCTCAATCGTTCGACACATCAGTAAATATTGGTAATGTATTTCGGCCATCAGATGCTCTTCTGACCTCACACATTAGGGGGCATCTGTTATAACCCTAAATTGTACCACACATGCTTACCTGGAATCAGACCAACTCATATCTTTTCTTTGCCAAAAACTCTATTGAACAACTCTTTGAAAATCCTCTTGTATAAAGGCCCACATGCCCTAACCCATTACTGCACGCGTGTACATGCTGGCTGACACAAAACAGCCCACGTGGACCGACAAAAGAATGATAAAAGGAAAGTTGTTGATGGAACAAAAAGATATGGGTGAGTTAACTGAAACTCCCGTCCATGCATGGCCGAGGGTTCGTCCAAATACCTAGCTCCTTCTAGCCTATAAAAGAAGGGGTAGGGGTACCATTTGGAAGGGGGGGAAAACATAGCAAATAAACTCTACCCATTTACGTATTCCCATTGTCCCAACCCTTTAGCCTTTCCTTGTGCCAAAGGACATTCAAAGAAAAGCAGTTGAAAGACAGAAGAAGAGGAGCCCAGGATCAGGTTCAAGGAGCGGTGGCCGGTCTCAACTTTTGTAAGTTGACTCATTTTAAGTAATAAAAGAGAATTCTTTTCCCGTCCCAATTCATGAACTGTTTATAGTTTGATCAGTATATGTTTGGATTTCTAACCCGTTAGTATATAAGTAGTATGCATGCATAGTTGTTGTTTGTCTTGGATGCAGGTCAGCTTTGGAAGGAGGATCGCGAACAAGTAATCAAGCACAACGGAGGATCGACATCAAACACCGAGACCGAGGTAGGTTGATCTTTCCATGCATTTACTAAGAAAAGGGGATTTAAATCTAGGGATGAAGGTAGAAAGTAATTTCTATTTGGTCATATCTGCATGCAAAGTTTGAACTCTATTTGCTAGTCTGTAGGGTGATTTTCCCCAACAACAGGATCGTGTAGCCATTCTTGGCAAACATCTTGGAGCCAATCTGGTACAATGAAAGAGAGAGAAAAAAGAGACACTTCATCTTCATATTTTCTGGAAAGTGCATCAACAACCACATTGTCTTTTCTTTTTTTGTAAATGATCTCATAATCATATCCAAAGAGCTTAGTCACCCATTTTTGTTTCTTGGGGGAGGAAAGGCGTTGTTCTAGAAAATACTTGAGGCTTTGATGATCTGTCTTAATTTGGAAGCATTTCCCCAATAGATAAGGTCGCCAAAGATCCACAACATGCAGAATAGACAACATTTCCTTTTCATTGATTGATTTTCCAAAATTTCTCTCGGACAATTGTTTGTTGGTAAAGGCCAAAGGCTGACCCTCTTGCATAAAGAAAGTGCCAATTCCTTTCTCGGAACCATCACATTATAGGACAAAGGTCTTCGTGAAATCAGGAAGGGACAGGACTAGAGTGGTGCACATGGCCATCTTCAAGGTTTGAAAAGCCTAAGCAGTTGTTGGAGTCCAATTGAAAGAATTCTTTTTAAGGACTGCAGTGAGAGGTGCTGCAATCTTTTCATAATTCTTAACAAACTTGCGATAATAACTTGTTAAACCCATAAATCCCTGCAATATTTTGAGAGTCTTTGAGTGAGGCCAATCTTGCATAGCTTCAATCTTTTTAGGATCCACCTTGACGTCGTCCTTGCCAACAAGATGACCCAAGTACTCTACTTATGAGGTGCCAAAATCACATTTATATTGTTTGAGGAAAAATTTGTGTTGAGAGAGTAGATGGAGAAGTCAATTCACATGAGAAAGATGTTCTATCCAGGTTTTGTTTTAAATGAGGATATCATCAAAGAAAATTAAGACAAAATGACGGAGAAAAGGATGGAAGACATGATTCATGAGGCTTTGGAAAGTGGAGGGAGTATTACACAAGCCAAAGGGCATGACCAAAAACTCATAGTGGGTCGGGTGGCCCTCATGAGTTCTAAAGGTAGTCTTAGGAATGTCTTCCTCTTTCATATGGATCTGGTGGTAGCCCGAATGAAGATCAATTTTAGTAAATAACTGGGTGCCACTCAATTCATCCAAGAGGTCATCAATGACAGGAATGGGAAATTTGTCTATAATGGTGAGTTTGTTGAGGGCGCAGAAGTTGGGACACATGCAACAAGAACTTTATTTCTTAAGGACCATGACCATAGGAGAAGAGTAGGGGCTCGTACTAGGGTGGATAACACCTATGTTGAGCATTTATTGAACCATTTTATCAATTTCATTTTTTTGGGAAAAGGGGTGATGATAGGGATGGATATTGGGAGGAAAGCTTCCTGGGACAAGGGGAATGGATTGATCATGAACAACATGGGAAGGAGGGAGTCCCTTGGGAGTGGAAAAAACCACTTGATGTTTAGAGAGGATGAATTGGAGGTCCTGTGTCACAGAGGGTGTCTTAGTGCCTTGTATGGCATGGAGTTGGGAAATAATGCCAGAATGACTTCTTTTGAGCAGTTTTTCCATGCGATGGGAACTAATGATCTCTGAGGAATCAAGGGTGATGCCTTGGAACATATATTTTTGGCCCTCCTAGTCGAATTGCATGGTTAATTCCTTAAAATCCATGAGAATAGGACCCAAAGTCCTTATCCATTCTACACCCAACACAATGTCACAACTACCCATATCGATAGAAAACATATGATATTTTAGATGGAATTCACCAATTTGGAGACACACATTTTCACAACGCCCTGCACATTTCATGGATCCACCATTGGCAATCATGATTTGGAAATTATTGACAGCATGGATATAACAATTAGTTTATTGGGCAATGCGGCGATGAATAAAATTTTGGGTTCTTCCACTATCAACAAGAATGATGACCTTCCTATGCTTGATGTAACCAATTAGCTTGAGGGTTTGGGGAGCAGAGAATCTAGTGAGAACATTTAGGGAAATGACCGGTTCTACTTCGGGAGGGTCTGAGGGAGGGGTTATGTTAGTGGGTTTAGGTGACACAGACACAAGGCAAGCCTCAATATCCTCTTCCAAAACATCCTCTGGGATGGCCATTAAAATCTTTTGTTCCTTACACTTGTGTCCGAGAAAATATTTGTCATCACAATTATAACAAAGTCCTTTGAGTTGGTGTTCAACCATTTCGGCCCTGGTCAATTTCTGGATCTTTAGTGGAGTAGAAGGAGGAGTGAGAGTGATGCAGGAGCATCACCGACTCATCAAGTGAGCCAGCGCATCAAGCGGAGATCAGCTGGATAAACCAACCCAAATTTTTGAAAATGCTTTGGGATTGTTGCGCCAAACCTTTAATGAATCATTTATGAAGGAGCGCCTTTTTGTATATTGTATTGGACCTTGAGCGACACGCTCTCGTCCTTAGTAGACAGACGACATTTAATTTAGTTAATGCAGGTAGATAGGATTTTAATTCTAGATTTGATAGTTTAGAGTCCGAGAGGGAAAACGGATATAGACACCCTCATTGTACCATTGTAACATAATAGAAGCATTCAGGAGAAGAGAAGAGCAATCAAAGAACTGTGTATGAAGAACACCCATGTACAGGCATTTGAATTAATAGAAGAAAGCTTTAATTCAAATTCATGGTTGGTGTTGTTTCGCTGTGTATATTGTTGATGTGCTCATGAATGTTTGTTTCTTGTCATACATTTGCTTTTATATGCTCTGTATGTGATTTCATGTTTCAAACTGAAGTCTGGAGAGGAGATGGAATGAGTTTCAATTGTTTCTCTATCTGAGCCAGGAGATTCCTGCAAGGTGTGCAGCCGAAATTCATCCGCAAGGAGTGTGTTTATGAAGGCTCCGATAGTCTAACTTTTTTTCTTATTCACCCAGAAGTGAAAGTGGGTTGTTGAAGCCGTGCAAGGAGTGCGCAGGCTGAATAAAAAGTCTCAGTTGTAAATCTGAGCAACGGAGATCGAAGACCGCTGCTGCAGGAGTGCGCAGAGTCGGAAGGATTCAATACTTGGGAAGTTGTTGAATGTTGAGCGCAAGGAGTGCGCGCAAGTTCCTCTGAAAGAATCAGAGTGGAAAAGATCAGGAGGCATAGCACCTTCGTGATATCATTAAAGGAGAGCACAGGAGGTTTGTGTTGTAGAAGGTTCAAGCAAGAGTTGTAAGCGCAGGCGTTAGAGAGCAAGTTCTGAGAAGGAACACTTAGCCATTCTCAAGAAATCTTCAAGGAGGAGAAATCGATGGTCAGGATTCGCAGAGGAAAATTGCGAAATCCCGTCAGCCGTTAGATCTCGGGAAAGTTGCGCAGGGTTTAAGTCCTAGTATGCAGACGAGGAGTCCCAGAGGAGTCATCGGGATATCAGATTCATCGGAGTTTTGTTAAGCCAGAGAATCGAGACCTTGTGGTTCTCGAAATCCCGAGAAAGGGTCCTAGTTGTTGATTTCGGTAGGAAACGCGTCAGCATTTTAGTGAGGCATCGGGATTTTACCCATCGGGGATTTCAGGAGTGTAGAATCATTGCATCAGGGAATCGCGATCCATGATATCCCAACGGGCGCTCAGAACCGTCCAAAAGCAGGGACACGTGGCAAGATATCCCGAAGAGTTGTGAATCGGAGAATTGGGGTTTCCGGAGACAAGAGACTCGTGCATGTTGGAATCGCACTCCGCGATTTCCCAATTGGATCAGAGCCGTCCAACAGCAGGGACACGTGGCAGGAGATCCCGCAGAGTCAGGGATCGGGGAATTGAAAGTCTCGTGCACATGACAACGGGAATCGCGATATCCCGATACGCGATTTCCCGACGGGGTTAAGGATGTAGTGGAGGACAGGTGTCGGAAGGTCAACCCTCGCAGGGAGCCAACACCAAGTGGCATCGACATATCGCGAACTCGGAGGTTCGTGAGTTGGATCTGCAAGGAATTGCATTAAAAGTTGCGAGGACGCGAGGTTGCGAAAGCGCGACAGGAGGGTACCGTTGTCTCGGAACATCGGGACTCGGGAGTTGGAGAACCGAGAGATGGAGGTCGCGAGTAGCAAAGTCGTGAGAGAGCCAAAGTCTCGATAAATTGGGATAAGGTCAACGTTGACTGACAGGTCATCGGGAATCGAGGATCCGTGAGGTGAGTGATTCACGACCTCGTAAGTACCGATTTCCCGACGGGTAAATTTTCGACAGGAGCAGGAAAGGTTGGAGAATATTCATCGTGGTTTGGGGATTTGTGAGACCCGATCTGGTGGCTGCAAGACTCGCGATCACGTGAGGTCCGATTTCTCGATACGACAAAGGGAGATCATAAGGAGAGTCCTGTGGGTGTAGAAAAGTCCCGATAAGGGATTTGAAGAGCCTTCCAGCTCTTCGGGCCAAAGGGAAAAGAAGGTCCTGTGGGAGCGTACGTGCCCTGGGTGGCGCGTTGGCGTCAGAGTGGTATCAAAGCGAGAAAATTTCTTTGTTTTCTATAGCAGAGGAGAAGAGATAATTTCACCATGCCGCCGAGGAGAGAAAGACAATCACCCGATCTAGAGGATAGGGGGAACCAGAGAGGAAGAGGGAGACAAGCACAAAATCCGGAAATGGAGAGGCAGATACGTGATCTCCGAGAAATACTAGAAGATATGGAAGCAGCGCAGAGACGCACAACCAATGTTGGAGATCTGAGTGACTCTGAAGGCAAAGTTGAAGTTGAAAAACAAGGAGAAGTTGCAGCTGAAGATGCAGCCAATGAGTTATTAATTAAGGCTATCGCTCGGATGAGTTCAAAAACAAATATGGACATTCCAGCTTATGAAGGGAGTCTGGATGCAGAAGAGATTCTAGATTGGATTAGAGCTCTTGACACTTACTTCGATTATGAAGACATCGAAGAGGATAAGAAGGTCAGGCATGCTGTCACACGATTGAAGGGACACACAACATTATGGTGGGACGAGCTTCAAGCAGATAGATGCAGCAAAGGCAAGCAAAAGATTAAAAGATGGGATCGAATGATTACGAAGATGAAGGAAAATTTCATCCCAAGGGATTATCAAATCATACTGTTCAGGAGAATGCAGAACCTGAGACAGAATTTGATGACAGTAAAGGAGTATACTGAGGAATTCTACAAGCTAAATCTCAGAGAAGGTCATCGGGAGAGCGATGATGAAAAAGTTGCCAGGTATATGAATGGCTTGAGATACGATATCCAGGACGAGATGAGTATGATGACCATCTGTTGGCTTTCGGAAGTCACTCCTGGATTTCTAGCAGGAGCAGAGCCCGAAGCCCATCAGAGTTAATGTCACGGTTTGTTTTAAAGGATGATCGAATGGAAGGAAACTCAGAACAGCCTCATATCAACTCAGAAACTAGACCAGGCATGCATGAAAGAATGAGGTCCTGATAAACTCCAAACAGTGAGTTGTAGTAAAGGTGAAAAGGTGGAAGATTTACGCAAGAAGAGCGCAATGATCTATTACAGACATCAGGTATGCAACAGATTAAAGAAGAAATGCATGGAAAGCAAAAAACCCTTTGCATTCAAATACAGATAACCAGAGGGCACGACAACGCCACAACAAATCCTTTATTGCAGCAAGTTGCACTACTGTGAATCCTCGGGCAAAAGGCGGAACAAAGATGGAAAAGAAGGAGAACTGTTTTTTATAAACCAAGAAATCTCAAACACAGAGGCATAACCAAGAAACCAGAGTATTTGTTGAAACTTTACAGTTGGGAGCTTCGCTCTACCATCGATCCATACCAAAATGGCCAGAAGGCCTACATATACTCGAAATAACATAGCGGCGGAACCAAGAAACTACATTGAAGGCTTTGCGTCTGCATGGCTTCTGACAACACGGAGCTACGATCTTTGAATGGTCATGCAACTTATGGCATACGCGATCAGTTTTCTGACAATTTATTCGGTGAATCGACGTGCTTTTAATCTTTTGCGGGACGCCCCATTATGGCGGAGACGATGTCTAACCACCACCAACCGCTTCAATAACTGCTTCTTGGGATTGGAAATGGTCAGGCCA
>ML794965.1:195093-217245 GCA_009831015.1 Picea engelmannii
AATATATTAGATTCCACCTCTATAGCTGCATCTTGCATCTGAGTTAAAGAGGTGGCCCTCCTTTCTCTTAGCACGAGACAGAAATCGGGGTCAAATGCACTAGCATATGAAATTTGAGCAGAGGCCTCAGAAGGTTTTATCTCTGCAGGAATCTTGTTATACATTTTATTGAATCTTTTGGAGAAGTCAGCGACTGACTCTCCTTCCGGCTTCTTTAGTGACCCAAACTCAGTCATGTAATATATGTAATCTTTTCTATCCCCCCACTGTCTCAGGAAAACATTATCCAGAGCTTCAATCCCAGCAATAGATCCAGGGGCCAGCCCCCTGAACCACTTTCTAACTTCACCATCTAGGCTCTGGACGAAGACTCTCATCCAGACATCTTCATTCTCAATATTCAGGTTATCAGCATAGCTGTAGAAGGCGGCCAAGTTCTCTTCAGCAGTTACATCTCCCTCACCACTGAACTTAGGCATGTATTTCAGATAGTCTCTAGCAGGGAGAGGGTTCAAAGGCTGAGGAAGGATCAAAGGAGCATATCTAGCAGCGACTATGGAATCCATTCTATTCAGAGGGGGATTAATACCAACCATAGGGACGTTGAATGGAGGGGAGCTTGGAGGAGATGGAGTGTAAACATGTGAGGAAGGAACAAAGGTCCTCACAGGAGATGACGGGGGAAACAGAGAAAAGTCTAAGGGGCCCAAATGTGCAGGTGTCTCTCTGCGTGCGGCAGTAATAATCAGAGGAGGAGTAGTAAAATCTCCTGGGAGGGGAGTGACAAGGATCTCTCTTTCTGATACTGGACTAGTAGGAGAGAACTCAACAGGAACACTCCCAAAGTTTAGAAAACGGGAAACTTCGGAGGAAGGGCGACTAGGAAACTGAGAATCTGAAAATGGAGTTCTTACAGAAGGGGAGGGCGTATTACCTTTTTCGTCAATAGAAACTTCTTTTGCTCTCTTTCCCTTTCTGCGCACGGCTTCCAAGTCTGCTTCCGGCATGGCCAAAGGCAAATGTGGATTCGACCTCGTATGTCTGCCTCTCGAAGCCACAGCTAATAGGACAGGTTCTCCCCAGCGGAGACGTCACAGTGGAGTCGCCAGGTGCACAACAGCAATCTTCGAGTTCTGAAATCTGATGCACCTTCAGAAATCATTTAGTCGTTGTCGTTCTGCCCAGGGAAAATCTTCAACTTCGTCCCCGGCAACGGCGCCAGAAATGTTGGCTTTCGAAAGTCACTCCTGGATTGCTAGCAGGAGCAGAGCCTGAAGCCCATCAGAGTTAATGTCACGGTTTGTTTTAAAGGATGATCGAATGGAAGGAAACTCAGAACAGCCTCGTATCAACTCAGAAACCAGACCAGGCATGCATGAAAGAATGAGGTCCTGATAAACTCCAAACAGTGAGTTGTAGTAAAGGTGAAAAGGTGGAAGATTTACGCAAGAAGAGCGCAATGATCTATTACAGACATCAGGTATGCAACAGATTAAAGAAGAAATGCATGGAAAGCAAAAAACCCTTTGCATTCAAATACAAATAACCAGAGGGCACGACAACGCCACAACAAATCCTTTATTGCAGCAAGTTGCACTACTGTGAATCCTCGGGCAAAAGGCGGAACAAAGATGGAAAAGAAGGAGAACTGTTTGTTATAAACCAAGAAATCTCAAACATAGAGGCATAACCAAGAAACCAGAGTATTTGCTGAAACTTTATAGTTGGGAGCTTCGCTCTACCATCGATCCATACCAAAATGGCCAAAAGGCCTACATATACTCGAAATAACATAGCGGCGGAACCAAGAAACTACATTGAAGGCTTTGCGTCAGCATGGCTTCTGACAACACGGAGCTACGATCTTTGAATGGTCATGCAACTTATGGCAGACGCGATCAGTTTTCTGACAATTTATTCGGTGAATCGACGTGCTTTTAATCTTTTGCGGGACGCCCCATTATGGCGGAGACGATGTCTAACCACCACCAACTGCTTCAATAACTGCTTCTTGGGATTGGAAATGGTCAGGCCAACTCAGCATTCCGGGCTCCGGACGACTTCCCGCGTTGCCACCTGGAGCAACTGGATATCTTGAGAGATGAACACGAGGGCCAGCGCGGAGGTCATGGTGCATGGTAGGTGTGATGTCCTCGGGGAACGCTCGGGAAGGGTGGTGAGGAGTGGGAATGATGACAGAGAGGGGTGACAGAGGACGAACCATGGCGGAGGGCACTCAAGTAGATGGGGACAAGACGAGAGAATGAACTCGCCTCTGGATGAGAAGCGGTCGTGGAAAGGGAGCGGGACACGCGGCAGGAAAGGAGTGGATGGTGGGAGGAAAGAGAGCCATGGGGGCCACTGAGGAGAGGTGAGTGGATGACACACGGCGGCAGGGGAAAGGCGGAAGAAAGAGTGAAATGACAGGAGGAGGGCCAACACTGGTTAAACACAGGACAGCTGAGAGGAGCGGGACTTCATGAGCGCCGTTGATCCGGGCGCTACGATCCTGGCCGTCGGAGAGCTGCACATGGGAGCCCGGACCCCCCCCCTCCGCTTAAAGGTAGAAAGGCGGGGGGGGTCCGAGCTGTTCTCTACTGCCGTTGATCAGGGTGCGCTAATTTGAACCATCGGAGAGCTGCGCCCCCGATCTCGGACCCCCCCCCGCTTAAATATCGAAAGGCAAG
The DNA here is from genome assembly GCA_009831015.1 of Picea engelmannii. Classification (NCBI taxonomy): domain Eukaryota; kingdom Viridiplantae; phylum Streptophyta; class Pinopsida; order Pinales; family Pinaceae; genus Picea; species Picea engelmannii. Next base: position 197,781 of record ML794965.1, read on the forward strand.
GGGGGTCTGACATTCGCTGTGCGTCGTCGATCTGTGCGCGTGAATCTGGACCGCCCGGATGCTCCTGCAGCTTACCACGGGCGCATTATTACCTGAAACTTTGGACAAGTGGGTTTTAACCCGTTCTTTTGAGATCTAAACCCCTTAGCAAGAAATATCGCTAACACCATCCGAACGGTGGAGGATGCGTATCATATGGTGTTGAAAGCTGAAGAGAAGCTGAGCCATAAGCCAGGACAGCGAGGCCGAGGTAGGAGCCAACCAAAAGGTAAGTCAGTTGCCCAAGATAGCTTCCAGAAATCCAAAGACGACTGGAAGAAGCCTCAGACTAGAACAAAAAAAGGTGGAAGTTCACAACGAGGCCAACACGCTGAACAACGAAGGCAGCATATAGAACAGGGTGGAGGATACGCTGATAATAACACATTTCCTCGTACCAGAGGTAGAGGAAGAGGCAGAGGTGGAGTCACCACATGCTTCACGTGTGGAAAGAATGGACACAAGTCATTTGACTGTCCAGATAAGAAGAAGGATGGAGGAGAAGCTCACATCGCCGAGGCATAGAGGTGGGATGATGAAGAAGAAGATGCAGAAGACGGAAGGTCATTGATGATGCGTAAGGTTCTCTTAACACCCGAGAAGGAGGTGCAGGACACCGCTCAAAGAAATAGACTTTTCAGAATCACATGCAAGACCAAAGACAGGAAATGGAAGGTCATTGTGGATAGTGGTAGCACAGATAATCTCGTTTCAACCAAGATGGTGAAGAAATTAGAACTGGAAACAACTAATCACCCGAGTCCATACAAAGTTTCATGGCTACAGAAGGGACATCAGGTAAATTTCACTAAACAGTGCTTAGTTGACGTCAAGATAGGAGGATATAATGATAGGATTTTATGTGATGTTATTCCTATGGATGTATGTCATTTATTGCTAGGCAGACCATGGCAATATGACATGAATGCAATTCATGATGGGAAGATGAATGCGTATACTTTGGAGAAGAATGGAAGAACACATATGTTACTTCCAATTAAAGATAAAGAAGTAAAACTAGAACCGAGAAATATTGTACTTCTCATGAGTGGGAAGGAAATTCTGGCGGAAGTAAAGAAGAAGGAAGATCCACAATTCTTTGTGGTCAGGAAACCAAAAATCGTTCTGACCAGCACAAGAGTGGATGATTTGTCGGAAGAAATTCAGGAACTGCTGGAAGAGTTCGCTGACATTGTGGTAGATGAATTACCTCATTCGTTTTCGCTGATGAGGAGTGTGAGTCATCATATAGACCTCATACCAGTAGCTAGTTTTTCGAATAAAGCCGCGTATAGGTTGACCCTGCAAGAAAATGAAGAGGTTAAGAAGCAGGTCCAGGATTTATTGGACAAAGGATTGGTCAGGGAAAGTTTGAGTCCATGTGTTGTTCCGACAGTACTAAGTCCAAAGAAAGATGGAGGTTGGAGAATGTGCACCGATTCCAGATCCATTAACAAGATAACCATCAGGTACCGGTTTCCATTGCCACGGATGGATGACTTGATGGACTATTTAAGTGGAGACAAATTTTTTTCAAAGGTTGATTTGAAAAGCGGATACCATCAGATTCACATGAGGGAAGGCGATGAATGGAAGACAACCTTCAAGACCAACGAAGGACTGTATGAATGGTTAGTCATGCCGTTTGGCTTGAAAAATTCACTAAGTACGTTCATGAGATTGATGAACGAAGTCCTGAGGGAGTTCATCGGAAAGTTCGTCATTGTGTACTTGGATGAGATACTGATTTACAGTAAATCAGAGGTTAAACATCTGAAGCATTTATCCATTGTGATGAGAACATTACAGCAGGAGAAGCTGTTAATCAATATGAAGAAGTCCTCATTTATGAAGACAGAGCTCATTTACTTGGGTTTTGTTATTTCGGCTAATGAGTTGAGGATGGATGCGGATAAAGTGGAAGTAATTAAAAATTGGCCATCACCGAGAAATATTTTCGAGGTGAGAAGTTTTCATGGACTGGCTAGTTTCTACCGAAAATTCATCAGGAATTTTAGTGGGATTAGCGCAGCGATGATGGATACCATCAAGAAAAGACATAAATCTTTTCATTGGACAGCAGAGGCTGAGAAGAACTTCAATCTGTTGAAGCGGAAGATCACAGAACAACCAGTGTTGGTGTTGTCGGATTTTAGGAAGATGTTCCAAGTAAAATGTGATGCAAGTGGCTTTGCCATAGGAGCGGTCTTGAGCCAGGAGGACAGACCAATTGCATATTTCAGCGAGAAGTTGAATGAAGCAAAGGAAAAGTGTTCCACATATGATAAGGAATTCTATGCCATTATCCAGGGATTGAAAAAATGGAGGCACTATTTGATTCCAAAGGAATTTGTTTTATATAGTGATAACCATGCTTTACAGTTTGTGACTCAATAGGAAAAGTTGAATCAGAGACATGTTAAGTGGGTAGAATACATGCAGAATTTCACTTTTGTGATAAAAAATATTTTAGATACTGCTAACAAAGTGGTTGATGCTTTGAGCAGGAAGTGTTTGTTGCTGCAGGAGTTCTGAGTCAAGACATTGGGTTTTGAAAATCTTAGGGACATGTATGCAGGCGATGCAGATTTTGCAGAGGCATATGAAGCAGATGAGAATCCAGTTCTTAGAGACAGAAGCCCATGGATAGATTATATGATTTAGGAAGGCTTACTGTTCAGAGGCAATCAACTGTGGATTCCAAATTTCTCCATGAGGGAGAATCTGTTAAAAGAAAAACATAGCGGAGGCTTGGCAGGGCATTTTGGCCACGACAAGACATTTGAAAAGCTAAGAGAAGCATACTTTTGGATAGGGATGCGATCGAAAGTCAAGAGGTTTGTCGACAGATGTATAATTTGCCAACATTCAAAGGGAAGGAAGCAGAATGCAGGATTCTATCAACCATTACCCATAGCCGAGAGGTTGTGGGATGAAATCAGCATGGATTTCATATTGGGATTGCCTAGGATGCAAAGAGGACATGATTCGATATTTGTGGTGGTTGACAGGTTTTCCAAAATGGCACATTTTATCCCATGCCAGAAGACCAACGATGCGACTCACATCGCAAATTTGTTCTTCAGGGAAGTCATTCGACTTCATGGTTTACCCAGAAGTATAGTATCGGACAGGGATACGAAATTCATTGGACATTTCTGGAGGACATTATGGAAGAATCTAGGAACTAACCTGGTGTTTAGTTCTGCTTACCATCCACAGACAGACAGAAAAACAGAGGTGGTAAATAGAAGTCTGGGAGACTTATTAAGAAGCTTGGTGACAGAGCACCACAGCAGTTGGGACAATGTGTTGCCACAGGCAGAGTTTGCATACAACGACTCAGTGAACAGGAGCACAGTCAAAAGTCCATTTGAGATTGTATACGACAGGTAGCCAAGAGGAGTTTCTGAATTGAGGGATTCAGAACAGATAATAACTAAGAGCGCAAGCGCTGAAGAATTCGCAGAGGCGATGAAAGAACTTCACAGCAGGGTGAAGGAGCGATTGCGGGAATCAAACCAGGAATATAAGCGCAGAGCGGATCAGCATCGGAGACAACTTCAGTTCAAGGTTGGTGATCTAGTTCTGGCACACTTGAGGAAGGAAAGGTTCCCAAGGGGAACATACAACAAGTTAAAAATGAAGAAAATTGGGCCATGCAGGGTCCTGAAGAAATTGGGGGAAAATTCTTATCAAATTGAGTTGTCGGATGGGATAGGAATATCTCCGACATTCAATGTCTCAGACCTATATCCATATAAGGTTGAGGAAGCATGAGCTAAAAGTGATGAGCAGCCAGAGGTTCAGTGGCAGAAGCAGATGCCGATTGCAGAGAAGCCACAGATGGAGCGTATACTCGACAGGAAGGTGAGAAAAAAGACCAGACGAAAGGAATACTATGAGTATCTGGTCAAATGGAAGGGCCATCCAGTGGAAGATGCCAGCTAGGAGAGTAAAGCAGATATTCAAAAGTATGGATAGACCGTGCATGAGCTCATGGACAGGAGCCCATGAAAGTTTTCAAGCGGGGAAGTATGATGCAGGAGCATCACCGACTCATCAAGCGAGCCAGCGCATCAAGCGGAGATCAATTGGATAAACCAACCCAAATTTTTGAAAATGCTTTGGGATTGTTGCACCAAACCTTTAATGAATCATTTATGAAGGAGCGCCTTTTTGTATATTGTATTGGACCTTGAGCGACACGCTCTCGTCCTTAGTAGACAGACGACATTTAATTTAGTTAATGCAGGTAGATAGGATTTTAATTCTAGATTTGATAGTTTAGAGTCCGAGAGGGAAAACGGATATAGACACCCTCATTGTACCATTGTAACATAATAGAAGCATTCAGGAGAAGAGAAGAGCAAGCAGATAACTGTGTATGAAGAACAACCATGTACAGGCATTTGAATTAATAGAAGAAAGATTTAATTCAAATTCATGGTTGGTGTTGTTTCGCTGTGTATATTGTTGATGTGCTCATGAATGTTTGTTTCTTGTCATACATTTGCTTTTATATGCTGTTTATGTGATTTCATGTTTCAAATTGAAGTCTGGAGAGGAGATGGAATGAGTTTCAATTGTTTCTCTATCTGAGCCAGGAGATTCCTGCAAGGTGTGTAGTCGAAATTCATCCGCAAGGAGTGCGTTGATGAAGGCTCTGATAGTCTAACTTTTGTTCTTATTCACCCAGAAGTGAAAGTGGGTTTTTGAAGTCGTGCAAGGAGTGCGCAAGCTGAAGAAGAAGTCTCAGTTGTAAATCTAAGCAAAGGAGATCGAAGACCACTGCTAAAGGAGTGCACAGAGTCGGAAGGATTCAATACTTGGGAAGTTGTTGAATGTTGAGCGCAAGGAGTGCGTGCAAGTTCCTCTGAAAGAATCAGAGTGGAAAAGCTCAGGAGGCATAGCACCTTTGTGATATCATTAAAGGAGAGCACAGGAGGTTTGTGCCGTAGAAGGTTCAAGCAAGAGTTGTAAGCGGAGGCGTTAGAGAGCAAGTTCTGAGAAGGAACACTTAGCCATTCTCAAGAAATATTCAAGGAGGAGAAATCGACGGTCAGGATTCACAGAGGAAAATTGCAAAATCCCGTCAGCCGTTAGATCTCGGGAAAATTGCGCAGGGTTTAAGTCCTAGTATGCAGACGAGGAGTCCTGGAGGAGTCATCGGGATATCAGAGTCATCGGAGTTTTGTTAAGCTAGAGAATCGAGACCTTATGGTTGTCGAAATCCTGAGAAAGGACCCTAGTCGTTGATTTCAGTAGGACACGCGTCAGCATTCTGGTGAGGCATCGGGATTTTACCCATCGGGGATTTCAGGAGTGTAGAATCGTTGCATCAGGGAATTGTGATCCGTGATATCCCGACGGGCGCTTAGAACCGTCCAAAAGCAGGGACACGTGGCAAGAGATCCCGAAGAGTCGTGAATCGGAGAATCGGGGTTTCCGGAGACAAGAGACTCGTGCATGTTGGAATCACGATCCGTGATTTCCTGATCGGATCAGAGCCATCCAAAAGCAAGGACACGTGGCAGGAGATCCCGCAGATTCAGGGATCGAGGAATTTAAAGTCTCGTGCACATGACAATGGGAATCACGATATCCCGATACGCGATTTACCGACGGGGATAAGGACGTAGTGGAGGACAGGTGTCGGAAGGTCAACCCTCGCAGGGAGCCAACGCCAAGTGGCATCGACATATCGCGAAATCGGAGGTTCATGAGTTGGAGCTGCAAGGAATTGCATTAAAATTTGCAAGGACGCGAGGTTGCGTAAGCGCAACAGGAGGGTACCGGCGTCTCAACACATCGGGACTCGGGAGTTGGAGAACCAAGCACTGGAGGTCGCGAGTAGCGAGGTCGCGAGAGAGCCAAAGTCTCGATAAATTGGGATAAGGTCAACGTTGACTGACAGGTCATCAGGAATCGGGGATCCGTGAGGTGAGTGATTCATGACCTCGTAAGTACCGATTTCCCGACAGGAGCAAGAAATCTTGGAGAATATTCATCAGGGTTCGGGGATTTGTGAGACCCGATCCGGTGGCTGCAGGACTCGCGATCACGCGAGGTCCGATTTCCCGATAGGACAAAGGGAGATCATAAGGAGAGTCCTGTGGGTGTAGAAAAGTCCCGATAAGGGATTTAAAGATCCTTCCAGCTCTTCGGGCCGAAGGGAAAAGAAGGTCCTGTGGGAGCGGACATGCCCTGGGTGGCGCATTGGCGCCAGGGAGTTACTGTTTAGTGCGAGGAATAAAGGAGGGTTTGCGGTTTTGAGAAAAGACAACCTGTTGTGATTCCTTATCTCTTTTAGTACCTTTCACCCAACTCTGAGGCCGAGCCATGAGGATATGAGAACAAATCTCATCCTTGGGGCCACTGATAAAATATTCTTGGAAAAAAACATTAGACATGACCTCTGTACGAAAATACAGTCGCTCAAAAGAAATTATAAATTCTTCCACTATGCCAGATTATTTCAACTTTGTCAAACGGCCTAAATGGTTGGTGTCAGTGTCAAAGTTTTCATAAATCTCTGTCACAAAGTGTGTCCAAGACACATACCCTTGGCAGACATTTTTTCTCCATTGCCACCATTTCCAACGTTCTTGATCTAGATGGAGAACACCATACCGGAGTTTGGCCAACTCATCTGTAATGTCGTACAAAGAGAAATAATGTTCCATTTGAGTTACCCATACAATGGGATTTGATCCATCAAATTTGGTCACATCCACAAGAGGAAGGCGTAGGTCACACTGAAAGTGATGGGGATGAAAATTCTAGGAATGAGAGGAAGTTTCACCTTCGGTATGAAAAGGTGAGTTAGATAAGGGAAGATCTACAGGGATATGCAACTTGGTGCATATCGTCATAGCGAAAGATTCAATATGGGTAGTAATGTCTTATTTGAGCTCTTGTTTGAGTTCTACAATTGAGGAAGCGACTGAATCGGGGATGGAGGAATGCATTTTTTATTGATGGAGACAATATTGGCACTGAGTTGTCACACTTCTTGCTAGGTTTCTGTGAAATTAGAGTGCAAGGTATTGAAGCGAGATTCCAAGTCTTGGCTACAGGTATGGGTCATGATGACGAGGGAACACAAAAAAGGGGTGGGTGGGACCACAAAAAAATTGGGTTATGGGTGAAGGGTATCACAATGATCAGGGCGATGAGTTGAATCCAATGGGGTAAATCCCAAATAAGGGTGTTGGAAGGGGGTTGGGTCCACAAAAAAATTTTTGTTGAAAAATGATAGTATGACTGCGATAAGGGCAAAGAGATAAATCCAACGGAATAGGTATCAAATAATGGTGCCAACAGGATCCATTTTTATTTTTTTTAGTCCTTATAAGTCTGATCTGAAGAATACTGTAGTGATGAAATGTCCAAATGATTAACATAAAGAAATGTGAAGTAATTTTTCAACTCGAATGCAGGAGACATAGTTGCGCCACAATAGATATTGTATGTTCTGTTTTCGTTTCCATCCCAAGGGTTAGGTATTCAAGGGTTCTACAGACAAGGGTTTTCCCTATGCTATAGCTCTTTGATATACGTGCAGAGTCCAACAGTAGTAATCGACCCAATATCTTAGGGCACCAACTAAGGAGGTTAGACCATTCCCTTAGTCATACTACCCGACTACCCAGGTACTAGAGAGTATCTTCCTGAGTTCTATTCTCGGTGGCACTATAGCAGTGAGGCGGTTGATCAGTTTATCTATGGAGGGCTTCAAGAGATCTAGGTAGATCCATATATAGGTGTTGTCTGATGCACTACCACTCGAAGGGGTACCAACAAGGGTTACAAGGGTGGCCAACAGATGTGATCTTAAGTACCCCTTGTATTTCCTGTGTGTATGAATTCCCGACTACAGGTTTATGCGCGTAATGATAGACCTATGTAGCTTAAAGATGTTGGAATACATCTCTACCCTGAAAAAAATTAACCCACAATTTTTATGCCGAGGAAGGTGCTATGATACTACTTGTAATATTCCAGATATAAAAAGTATGCACAACATAAATACATAGCTAGAAATGGAAGATGAACAACAATATAACCAAAATAACACCACAATAATACCAGAATGATGCTAGAATAATACCAGAAATAGCACTTTGATTACTGAGAGAAAATTTCACTTTCCTCTTCAAGGGGGAAACCTCCAGTTGAGCAGAGCTCTGTTAGAATAATATCCAAGACAAAATTTCTCATACCCTCGACTCCTATTTATACTAAATATGTCTATCAAAAGAACCATCTAGAAGAATATCCTTCTAGAAGTGAAAGCTTCTATTAGTTCCTCTTACATTGGACTTATTATTCCTTGTTGCTAGGCCTTATTAATATTGACCTTTATTACATAGAAATATATTATTCTACCTATGTGAGGGGTTAGGTCCCTAACAGGACAACTTAATTAGGGTTACAGAAAAACCCTTTCTCTCTGTAGCTTCGAAACTTTTTCTCTTCCTTCAAACTTTCTCTACTGCCTCAAACTCGACCTCAGATTCACCAATAGACCAAAAACATTCTCACAAGACAGATATTCAATGAATGTGTGTATATTCTTATGAGAGACTCCTTGAGGTGTATTTATACTTTTTCCAAGTAACTTCACTCCTTAATCTTAGGTCTTCTTGAAATATCTTGTCACGACCACTTTACCCTTTCATTAATGACTTGTAACCAATTAGGGTCTTCTTGACCATTCTTTAGGGCTTCCAAATTCATGAAGGCATATCTCCCTAATTGTGAGGAACCACGTGGCATACCACCTACCATTGGAAGCGACACGACGAGGACTATCCATCTATGAGTATGTTACCTACAATTACACTATCCTTCATGTCCTTATCTCTTGATCAACTTTGGGTTCCATAACCACACCCTCAGGGCTTCGTGTAGATGTCATCAAATGCACCTATCACATCTGTTGACATCAATGAAAACTAACTCATTATCAATATAAATCACAACTCTGAGGTATCACAAATTCTCTAAGGGTTGAAATCAATGACAATCAACTGTCCAAACCAATTATCGAACAATCTACCCCTTTGGCATTGATGGAAACACTCATGCTCCCCCTGTGACCATCGCTCCTTATCAATATTTCTCTCAATTTTTCTCTCCCCCTTTGATATCAATGGCAAAGGGTATCTCCCCTTGGGGATTCTCCCCCTATCTTAATTCTTCCATTCTTTCTCTTCACATGTTTCTCACCAAGTTCCTCTTCTCTTTTGATAGAAAAGAGTGACTCCCCTTGAAATTATAGCTTCTTTGAACAATCATTCTTAGAATTCATGCAATTGTCTCTTTCTCTTCTGATCTTTCTCTTTCTCTCCCTTTGACATCATGGGAAAAAGGATAACTCCCCTTGTCTACATGATTCTAATATTTCTTTGTTGATCTCTTTCTATGACGATTTCTCTCCCCTTAACTTCTTTGCGAAATGTAGAACAATATGGGACTTCCTGCATACTCTTCCTTTCCTCTCTTCTAGGGCTTCTTGTCCATTGGTGTTTCCTCTTGTAATTATCTGACATATATAAAAAGAATTCAAAATTTCTTGACTTCAAATCTTCATGGCCTGTCATGTTCACTATTTAGACATCAATGACCATATTTTTGAACAATGTCCTTCTGATTATATAACTTCTATTGAAGGTTTGTCTTTTCCTTTTTTGTTATGCCTTTCACTACTTGTCTTCTTGTGACCAATTGATTCCACTTGTCCATTGAATACACTGATTCCAATTGTAAATATGATCTATCATGTATATTTCTAGACCTTCCAATGATCTCATAAATCCATCTCTGTCCATATGTCATAACTTATCCATAACTCTGCTACTCAACTATCCACAATGTTGACCCATCTGTCATTGTGCTATTATAAAGGATTCTTTGCTCCAAATGATCATCACATATTCCAATTTATTAGACTTAATCAAATATTTCCACTGATATGCAACACATCCTTAAACTTATAATGAATATATCTCTACCTGGAAAGTGTGTCAATGATATTCCTCTGATATCTATATAGGAACACTACTTCTCAATTGATCAATATGTCATTTTGTACTTTTTCTATCTGACTACTCTGAATATGTGTTTGAAAACACTTCAAGCTACTCAAAGAATGGTTCTCTGATCTGTAATATCTACTGTATAGAATCCCCCTCTTCAATATTCTTATTCCTGGGGGTCTCCAAAATGCATGTCTCAAAACAATGGAGGAATCCACCCTAATGCGAAGTAATCTTCCTCTTTGTCTGTAGACTAATCATCTCTCTGAGCTCCGAATTCTTTATTTTTCTCTGTGGGTTCATTATGATCTTGCACTACAATTCCTGAGAGTAAAATCTCTTGGGCCTGTTCTTTATTCACCTTCTCTTCTTTTCTTTCTCACATTACTGCAAATCCTGCGATCTTTAGGACCTGTTCTTTATTCACTTTCTCTTATTGTCTTTCTTTTCTTATCCAAACCTTCGTGTATACGACATCGATGTTTTCTTTCATGGTGGGATCTATAATGCTTCTACAAATATAAGTTATTTGTCCCTAATTGTGGCATTTGTAACATTCGATGTTATGTAGAGCCACATAAGCATTTCTTGCATGAACATTTCTTCCATAAGCACTGCAATCTACATCTTTATGTCCAAAGTTAGTACAATTAAAACAATGACCATAAACAAAAATTACATACCTGGGAGTGAATGATCTTCTTTGTGGTGTATTTATTTTGAATTCCTACCTTGGATGATCATGATCTTCTCTTCTTTTGATTCCTTCATCTCGATTGATGCTTCTTTGCTACTTGAATATGGAAGGTCTTCTTGAAGATGTATCTCTATTATACTCATTTTCTTTGATTCTTGCTGACCATGAATCCTTCCTTTGAGTACTTCTGCATAACTCTTACATTTTTCTTCATTCTTCCTTTCTGGAAACCTGGAGTACTTCTCTTCAAATTTCTTTATGGATGATGTGGGTGTTTCTCTCTCTTCAACATTCTTACTGAGCTTGATGACTTTAACTCTCAATGTGACAAATTCTTCTTCAAGCTTCTCAACCTCTTCTTCTTTCTTCATCATTTGGATCTTCATTACTTATTATGTTCTCTTTGTGTCTTCAAGGAGATGATTTATTATTCAAGTCTTCTTTCTCGTTGATTGAATTATGCTTCAAGATTGTTTTCCTTTGGTTCTTCTTTCTGCTCTGTTTCCTTTCTCAGTGATACAATTTTAGCTTCTAGACACTACTTTTCTTCCAACTGATTTTTGTATGTTTCTTTAATCCTTTTGGATTCTTCTATTTGGAATTATTTAGAACTTTGAACACCTTCCTTTATCTTGATCAATTCTTTCTTGAGTGACTTGTTTTCTTATCTTTCTTTCTTTAGTTCATCTAAAGCACTGATTAGTTTTTCGTCAAGATCTATTATGCCTTCTTCACAATATTCTTCTTCTGAATTTGTATAACATGACGAGGATATTTCTTCTTGTTCTATACCTGCATCTTCTTTAGTATTCTCTGGCTTTGTGATGGCATATTCCTCAAACTAGATATTATGTAGCTTATCCCAAAGTTCTTTAGCTGATGAAAATTTCCCCACTTTCACTTTTATTGAATCAGTTAATCCTTCTAAGATGAAATCCATTGCTATTTTGTTATTTATTTTCAATTGTTTCTTGGCTATAGTCTTTAGAGGTTTCTTTGTAGTGGTGTACCATGTCACAACTAATTTCCAAACATCATATCCCTATTCCTGTATGAATACTTTCATCCTTATGCTCCACATTTCATATCTCTGGTCATTCTGACCATCAAACTGTGGTATTCCAATCTCAAGATACTCCATGATCTACCTTCTAGTGGTTAAACTATTTCCTTGAAGTGTAACACCCTGTTTCCCCTAGCTTGTAAATATAACTGGACTGGCCAAGAACTATAGAAAACTCATAAATGTGAATGTGTGATGTAAATGGACCTTGAGGAAGAGGTCAATGAATGTGAATAACATTTTGAATTTATTGCAGGACGACTAAGATGGGATGTGCAGAAAAAGAGACCACGATGGCGGTGGAAGGAACCTGGAAAGGGGGCGTCAACTTCCACCGAGAATTAAATACCGTATTTGGACTCCACTGGCCTGGAGAACCAAAAGCGGCTCGCTGGCCCTGAATTTAATGCCTTGCAGGCTGGTAGGTTGATGGCTTGATGAAGGATGGGGAGGTGAACCGCCTGTCCGTAGAGCCATCGTGACTGACCAACGCGAGGGTAATCGCGCCACACGCAACCTCGCGAGAGGATAAGGCGTATGACATAAGTGATTGGGAGGGAAGACGCGAGGGGAACTCTAGCATTACGTAGAGTGAGTGATAGCAGAGAGGAAGGATTGCAACCTTCGCTCCTGGTCACTGGCAGACAGAGAGACGCAGTCTCAAAGCATCGTGGTCTCAGCTCGGGGGTGGCTAGTGGTAATCCATTGGGAGTCGCTGAGCCTACAGTTAGGTGGAAACGAGCACCCTTCTCAGTAGTCGCACCCACTTCTAAAGTTATTTCTGATAAGTGTTTTGTTCATATTGCATCTTGAAATTCATATGCTGACATATATGCTCATAAACTATGAAATAGTGAACAATTACAGTATAAGAATGTCTGTGTAGTGTTTTGATAAGTAATATTAGATATATGCTTATAACAGAAAGACCACGCATGGCTTATGTTGATAAATGAATTTAATTAGGCATGAGTCGAACTAAGTTAGGCTTCCAGCCCGTTCTTAGGAAGCTGTTTACCCTTATCTGCCTCTGGAAATGCCCCGGTATAGATCTCTTCACAGAGATTCCCTCCTTAGAAAGGTTCACCAAGAACCCAGAAAAAGGACTTGAACGTGCAAGTCTTATTAACCCTGTACGAGGAGGAATGACCCTTTTAAGGTTCCGAGGTAGCAGTGTAGGGATATGTAACAAATCGACGAATGAGATCTCGTCGGATGACCCATAGCCATTCACGACCGTTAGATTGATGGAAGTAACGAGGGCGTTGCATACCTTGCCCATTTTTCCCTCTATCTTCGTGAACAACGAGGAAATAGGGATCGTAGATCCCAAGACCCAGGAGAACATTTGGACCGTTGATCTTTCCACATCCACGAAGTAGTGGAAGAATGCAAAAGGTGGGACAATCTAAGCCGTTGGATCTCATCAGAAATCCCGTCGACCATTGGATCGGGTTAAGATACTCGGAGCTTAGCCTCTGGAGTGTGCACAGGAAGGACAGACCTAGACCGTTAGATCTTGGTCCAATTACCCGTCATCCATCGGATCGGACCGGAGATGTCCGAGGGTTACCATCGGGAGTCCATCCATTGGCATATCGGGATTCTCAAGGACAAGAAAATCGAGACACTTCAAGTCTCGAAACGCCGGGAAGATCTGAACCGCTCGTCGAGGATACACATGGTGGAGATCGAGGTTTTCTATCTAGAGTCAAGATATCGACATTCCCGTGGACAGGAGATCAAGGAAGTTCGAAGTAAAAACCCTGGCAAAAATCTGAGCCGTCTGTTTAGGGAGACAGGTGTCCGAAATCCGTAGGGATTCGGGACATTCGACATCGGGAAATCGTAGTTCCTGAGGCTGTGAAAATGGGGACATCACAAGTCTTGAAATCCTGGAGAAATCGGGACCGTCCATTAGAAGAGGATGCGTGGAAGCAATTGGCGCCGTCGGGGAAAGTCCCAATAGGAAGTTGTTGATCGACGTTTGTGTCATCGGGATGTCGATAATCCTGATGACAATTTGTTTATGCATTTTGGAATCGCGACGCTTGAAACCCCGATGAGTGGGAGCCAGCTGTCAGTATATTAGAGAAGTAGGAAGTGCCATTATGGGGGCCAGCTGTCAGCATAGCGGGAAGTCGGGATTCGAAGGATCGGGAATCCCGTAAGTCCATACATTTTGACATTGAAAACCCCATAGCCCCGATGAGGGATAAGACTGCGGTCACGGGGATCGTGGTCATGTGAGCTAGGAGCCTAGCTAGGAGAGCTAGCGCGTAAAGGGCACATCGGGATTCGAGGAATCGCGAGTCCTAGGGACGTTTGCATTTCGAAATTGGAAAGTCTGAAACCTCGATGGGGGACAAGGCTACAGTCTTGTGAGATAGAGGTCACGTGGACTAAAGACTTAGCCCGGGAGGCTAAGGCAACAAAGGAGCGTATCGAGATTCGGGGATCGGTGAACCAAATTGTTGGGACATCACGAGTGTCAAAACCCCGATGAGGAGGTAAGGCTGCGGTCTCGTGAGCACGGTCGGGTGGACCAGGCCATATCCCGGAGGGGCTAAGGCCGGAAGAGAGCTCGTCGGAGATCGGATAATCGAGGGCATATGAACCCTCGACATTAGAAAGGAAAAAAACCTGAAAACCTGAAATTGTCATCAGAGGAAGACCACGACTAGGTGTAGAGAGCCGTATAGGTGAATGAAAGACCCGTTGCTCAGGGTTGGCGTTTCCCTGATGCAAGGATCCGGGGATTCTCATTGTTGAGAACTAAACGAAAAAGTTTTATTTAGGTAGTGGGTATGTTACAAAGTGGTATCAGAGCATGGTTACAACACTTGGCTTGCTTGGGCTCAGGCACGAGCTGTGTAAGGAGACATCATCATCTGCGTATTCTCCTTAAGGAGAAATATTGAAATATGAAATTGTAGCCAGGGACATGAACCTTGTTGTCCTATTTTAAGTTAAGACTTTCGACAAATAAGGATTAAGACCCCAAATGAAAAATTCCTGTTATACGGGTATACATGTGAAAATATAAATTATGCGCAGATTTAAAAAAAAATAAAAAATATATATCTAACCCTTGACTAATAACCAACGTTTGTCTTTCACTCAAGCGAACGATCAACCGCGGGAATCTACAGACGCAAAGTATGGTGACTCACCAAGAGGTGGGAGAAGGCTCCCACAACAGAGACGAAGAGTCTGACGAAAGAAGAGCAATAGGAACCCCTCCAGACCTGGCTGAGATGGTGAGGATTCTCATGGTCGAATTGCAAAGCTGCAAGGCCGACAATGAAAGGATGGTGAAAGAACAAGAAAAGCAAACTGAAATTAATGCAGTTTTACTGCAGAGCTTATCCAACCTACAGCGACAAATGCAGCATGAACCTGAGAGGTGAAATCATGATCGTATCAGTGGCCATACTGGGAGAAGCACGTTGAGAAAGGTCCACCCCAGAGGTAAAGGACCAGTGCCAGACGATTCCATGGAGAAGGAAGCTGACATTCAGAAGGCTCTTCCAACAACAGAACCAGATCCTATTCTCAAAGAAAACAAAAGAAGAAAAAGAATTCCAAGAGTCATAAATTTGAGGAATTCAAAAAGGCAAAACCTCCCTCCTTCGACGGTGAGATAAAGAAGGGAGAGGAAGCTGAGGCCTGGCTACTTGGACTGAAGAAATAATTCAGAGTCCATGATTTTTCAGAGAATTTGAAGGCCCGAGTGGCCACTTTCAATCTGAATGGAAAGGCTTCCATCTGGTGGGAAGACCTTAAGAATATGAAAGGGGTCCGCGAGGAGGACCTGTCTTGGAAACGGTTTGAGAAATACTTCCGGAAGAAGTATTTGTCGGAAAGGTATTTCAACAAGAAGGCTAAAGAGTTTTATGAACTCAAACTGGGACAACTTACTATGGAGGAGTATGTCAACAAATTTCTCGACTTACTGAGATATGTACCCTACCTCAAGGCAGAGAAGGTGAAGGCACAACACTTCATCAGTGGGCTACCCAAGGAATACCGGAATCGAATTGAATTTGATGAGCCAAAGACCTTAGAAGACACTGTACGAAAGGCAACATATTGTCATGAACAATATGGACATTGGGCATAGTCTCGTGGAGACTGGAAACATAAGAGTGGTTCAAGATTTCAGAAAAAGGGGAGCTAATCCTCAGGATTTAAAAACTACAAGAAGAACCACAGAATGAACTTTCCAACCCGGAGTGTACTCCAGTAGAACTTTCCCTCGGTGGATGGAAATAAAACTTCTGGACCTATACCAATAAATACTGATAACCCAAAGAGGAAACCTTTGGAATGCTGGGATTGTGGAGGAGAGCATCTCCGGAGAGACTGTCCACACCGACAATAGAACAGTCGGAAAGTTTATAACCTTCAAGAAGCGACCACGGTCAACGATGTGGCAAGGAGTGTGCCACAGATTTATGCAGCCTTGGATAATAACCAAGCTGACCACCAAGCCTCAGTGGTGGAAATAGAAGGTATGATTTCCAACCACCTAGTGTCTGTTTTGATTGACCCTGGTTCAAATTTGAGTTATATAGCCCCTAAAGTTGTTGATAAATGTAAGCTACAGCCACGAAAAAAAACCAAGCCATGGTTGGTACAGTTATCCACTGGCACCAAAATAAAGGTAGTAGAGGTCATACCAGCCTGCCAATTAATGTTGGGTGAATTCCCCACCCAAGCAACCCTTAATGTATTACCCCTGGGATCATACGACCTGTTGATTGGTATGGACTGGCTGGCCACTCATAAAGCCAAATTGGACTGTTACCATAAAACCTTAGAATGTGTGAGCAAAGAAGGAAAAAGGATAACCCTCCAAGGGATCCGAAAACCGGTCTCGGTGAGACAAATATCAGCCCTGCAAATGAAAAAGTATTGTTGAAAGGGATGTCCCCTATATGCAATTCAGGTGTTAAAAACAATCAAAGGCACTAAATCCAACCCTGATGATCACCCTATCCTGAGAGAATACAAAGATGTGTTTCCAGAGGAGGTACCAGGTTTACCTCCGAGAAGGGACATTGAATTCTCGATAGAACTCACACCCGGAGCAGTGCCGGTGTCTAGAACACCCTACTGGATGAGTACACCTGAGTTAGTTGAACTCAAATTGAAATTGAAATAAATGATGGACAAGGGTTATATTCGACCCAGCGTGTCCCCATGGGGAGCACCAGTCCTATTTGTGAAAAAGAAGGATGGCACCCTTAGACTCTGCATAGATTACAGACAACTCAATAAAGTAACCATAAATAACAAGTACCCGTTGCCTAGGATCGATGGTCTATTCGATCAGTTGGGAGGTGCGTCTATTTTCTCAAAGATTGACTTGAGGTCAGGATACCATCAAGTCCGAATTAAGGGTGGAGACATCCATAAAACTGCTTTCCGGACAAGGTATGGTCACTATGAGTTTGTGGTAGTGCCATTTGGGTTAACCAATGCCCCTGCCACCTTCATGTGCTTAATGAACAATGTACTTAGTAAATTTCTAGATAAATTTGTACTAGTTTTTATTGATGACATTTTAATCTACTCTAAGAATAGAGAAGAACATGAAGAACATATTAGACTTGTGATGCAAGTGCTAAGAGAGCATCAACTCTATGCAAAATTAAGTAAATGTGACTTCTTTCAGAAGCAAATACACTACTTGGGACATGTTTTGTCCGAGGAAGGGGTAGAAGTAGATCCTGACAAGGTCAGGTCTATCATGGAATGGACTACCCCAAAGGGTGTCTCAGACATCAGATCCTTTATTGGATTGGCGGGATACTATAGAAGATTTATAAAAGATTTATCCAAGATTGGTTGTCCAATCACTGCCCTCCAGAAGAAGGGAACAAAATTCCTGTGGACATAGCAATGTGAAGAAAGATTCCAAACCCTGAAACATCTACTAACCCATGCACCCGTGCTAAAAATCCCTGACCCAGAAGCTGACTTCCTTGTGTGCACATACGCCTGTAAAGAAGGGATCGGAGGAATCCTTATGCAGGAAGGAATGGTGATCTTCTATGAATCCCGAAAATTGAATGAACATGAGGTCAACTATGTGACTCATGATCTAGAACTAGATGCCATAGTGCATGCCTTAAAAATGTGGAGGCATTACCTCTTGGGAAGAAAACTTGTGCTTATGACAGATCACTGTGGATTATGGTATTTGTTCGACCAACCAAAGCTTAATGCTAGACAAGCTAGATGGATGGCCCTCCTTAGAGAATTTGATTTTGACATTAAACACATTAAAGGAAAAGAGAATAGGGTGGCCGATGCCCTCAGCAGAAGCATGAGAACGATTCACCTAGCAGCGGTGAGTACCTGCGAGATAGATGTCAAGAACCGAGTCAAAAAGGCACAAGAAACAGATCCCTTCATTCGAAATGTGACCCTGTACCTACAAAAAGAACCCACTGGAGTAAAATATGAAGGCTATCAGATGACCAAAGGAGGCCTGCTCACTTACAGAGATAGACTGTACATTCCCAATTGTGATGACTTGAAGAGGTTCATCATGGATGAACTACACAAAATACCCTACACCGGTCACTTAGGATACCAGAAAATGATTACTGCCACCCGGAAACAATTTTATTGGCCTGGCTTGAAGAGGGACATAGCCAAATATTTGGCTTGATGCATAGAATGCCAATAGGTTAAAGCATAACATCGACACCCAACATGACTACTACACCCTTTACCCATCCCATAATGGAAATGGGAAACCATCTCCATGGATTTTATCACTGGATTACCGACTTCAACCAAACAGAATGATGCCATTATGGTGGTGGTGGATAAACTGAGCAAGTCTTCTCATTTCATCCCCATCAAATCGACCTGTAAGGCGATAGATATCACCCAGATCTTCATGAAAGAGGTATTCAAACTGCACGGTATGCCAAAAGAGATAATATCTGACAGAGATATAAAATTTACTTCAAATTTTTGGAAGTCGCTGATGACGGGTTTAGAGACCAAATTGTTGTTTAGTACTGCTTATCACCCTCAAACCGATGGATAGACAGAAAGAGTAAATCGTATATTAGAAGATATGTTAAGGATGCATGTAATGCATCAACCCAGGAAATGGGAAGACTACCTGCCATTAGTAGAATTTGCCTACAACAACGGCTACCAAGCATCCCTAAAGATGAGTCCCTTCGAGGTCCTCTATGGTAGACAGTGTAATACTCTAGTCAGTTGGAGTAATCCTGTAAACATGATTTCCTTTGAACCCGACATGTTGAAGGAAATGGAACAACAAGTGACTCAGATAAAACAAACTCTGAATGTCGCTCAGAACCGACAGAAAGGTTACACTGATCAAAAGAGAACTCCAAGAGAGTTCAAAGTGGGAGACCATGTATATCTCAGAATTAAGCCCAGAAGGAGTTCCCTGAAAATGGGAGCTTGTTCCAAGTTGGCACCCCGATATTGTGGACCCTTTGAGGTTCTAGATAGAGTGGGACCTGTAGCCTATCGGATAGCACTTCCTCCCACAGTAAAAGCACATAATGTTTTCCATGTTTCATTATTGAAGAAATATGTACATGATGCTAATCATATAATTGACTG
>ML794965.1:217388-263488 GCA_009831015.1 Picea engelmannii
CAAGGTGCAGTGGAAACATTTTGGCCCAGATGAGGCTACATGGGAAATGGAGGATGCCATGAGACAGGCATATCCAATTTTGTTTTCTTCTGTATAGGCAATTCATGTTAGTAGATAAGAAGATCGAGGACGATGTTCCTTTTAAGAGGGAGGGAATTGTAACACCCTCTTTCCCCCAGCTTGTAAATATAACTGGACTGGACAAGAACTATGGCAAACTCATAAATGTGAATGTGTGATGTAAATGGACCTTGAGGAAGAGGTCAATGAATGTGAATAACATTTTGAATTTATTGCAGGACGACTGAGAGGGGATGTGCAGAAAAAGAGACCACGATGGCGGTGGAAGGCACCTGGAAAGGGGGCGTCAAATTCCACCAAGAATTAAATACTGTATTTGGACTCCACTGGCTCGGAGAACCAAAAGCGGCTCGCTGGCCTTGAATTTAATGCCTTGTAGGCTGGTAGGTTGATGGCTTGATGAAGGATGGGGAGGTGAACCGGATGTCCATAGAGCCATCATGACTAACCAGCGAGAGGGTAATCGTGCCACACTCAACCTCGCGAGAGGATAAGGCGTATGGCAGAAGTGATTGGGAGGGCAGATGCGAGGGGAACTCTAGCATTACGCAGAGTGAGTGATAGCAGAGAGGAAGGATTGCAACCTTCACTCCTGGTCACTGGAAGACATAGAGACGCAGTCTCAGAGCATCGTGGTCTCAGCTCGGGGGTGGCTAGTGGTAATCCATTGGGAGTCACTGAGCCTACGGTTGGGTGGAAACGAGCACCCCTCTCAGTAGTCGCACCCACTTCTGAAGTTATTTTTGATAAGTGTTTTGTTCATATTTCATCTTGAAATTCATATGCTGACATATATGCTCATAAACTGTGAAATGGTGAACAATTACAGTATAAGAATGTTTGTGCAGTGTTTTGATAAGTAATGTTAGATATATGCTTATAACAGAAAGACCACGCATGGATTATGTTGATAAATGAATTTAATTAGGCATGAGTCGAACTAAGTTAGGCTTCCAGCCCGTTCTCGGGAAGCTATTTACCCTTATCTGCCTCCAGAAATGCCCCGGTATAGATCTCTTCATAGAGATTCCCTCCTTAGAAAGGTTCACCAAGAACCCAGAAAAAGGACTTGAACGCGCAAGTCTTATTAACCATGTAAAGGAGGAATGACCCTTTTAAGGTTCCGAGGTAGCAGTGTAGGGATATGTAACAAATCGACGAATGAGATCTCGTCAGATGACCCATAGCCATTCACGACCGTTAGATTGATGGAAGTAACGAGTGCGTTACATACCTTGCCCCTTTTCCCTCTATCTTCGTGAACAACGAGGAAATCGGGGTCGTAGATCCCAAGACCCAGGAGAACATTTGGACCGTTGATATTTCCACATCCACGAAGTAGTGGAAGAATGCGCAAGGTGGGACAATCTGAGCCGTTGGATCTCATCAGAAATCTCGTTGGCCATTGGATCGGGTTAAGATACTCGAAGCTTAGCCTCTGGAGTGTGCGCAGGAAGGATGGACCTAGACCAATAGATCTTGGTCCAATTACCCATCAGCCGTCGGATTGGACCGGAGATGTCTGAGGGTTACCATCGGGAGTCCAACCATCAGCATATCGGGATTCTCAAGGACAAGAAAATCAAGACACTTCAAGTCTCGAAACGTCGGGAAGATCTGAACCGCCCGTCGAGGATACACGTGGCAGAGATCGAGGTTTTCTATCGGGAGTCAGGATATCGACATTCCCATGGACAGGAGATCGGGGAAGTCCGAAGTAAAAACCCCGACCAAAATCTGAGACGTCCATTTAGGGAGACATGTGTCTGAAATCCGTAGGGAGTCCGGACATTCGGCATCAGGAAATCGAAGTTCCTGAGGCTGTGAGAATGGGGACATCACAAGTCTCAAAATCCCGGAGAAATCGGGACCGTCCATCAGAGGAGGACGCATGGCAGCAATCGGCGTCGTCGGGGAAAGTCCCAACAGGAAGTTGTTGATCGACGTTTGTGTCATCGGGATGTTGGGAATCCTAATGACAATTTGTTTATGCATTTTGGAATCGCGACGCTCGAAACCCCGATGAGTGGGAGCCATCTGTCAGTATATTAGAGAAGTAGGAAGTGCCATTATGGGGGCCATCTGTCGGCATAGCGGGAAGACGGGATTCGAAGGATCGAGAATCCTGTAAGTCCATACATTTTGACATTGAAAACCCCATAGCCCCGACGAGGGATAAGAATGCGGTCACGGGGATCGTGGTCATGTGAGCTAGGAGCCTAGCTAGGAGAGCTAGTGCATAAAGGGCATGTCGGGATTCGAGGAATCGCGAGTCCTGGGGACGTTTTCATTTCGACATTGGAAAGTCCGAAACCTCAATGGGGGACAAGGCTGCAGTCTTGTGAGATAGAGGTCACGTGGACTAAAGACTTAGCCTGGGAGGCTAAGTCAGCAGAGGAGCGTATCGAGATTCAGGGATCGGTGAACCAAATTGTTGGGACATCACGAGTGTCAAAACCCCGATGAGGAGTTAAGGCTGCGGTCTCGTGATAACGGTCGGGTGGACCAGGCCATAGCCCGAAGGGGCTAAGGCCGGAAGAGAGCTCGTCGAAGATCGGAGAATTGAGGGCATAGGAACCCTCGACATTAGAAAGGACAAAACCCCGAAAACCTAAAATTGTCATCAGAGGAAGACCACAGCTAGGTGTAGAGAGCCGTATAGGCGAATGAAAGACCACAATATATAAACTTCAAATTTATCAACAATATATCATCAATGTATCATCTATGATTGCATTCAATATATCATGAGCATATAAACATAAGTAACATCACATCAAATACACAATACACCATAATTTATGTGGAAACCCAAATGGGAGAAAAACACTTAATGCTTTTGTATATATTGTCAAGAATACATTCATTGGAAGCACCAACTTCACAATTCTCCAGCTATAACTGGAAGGAGGAACCAACCCCTTATTTAGAGGCTCCAACCTGAAGGAACCTACAAATCCATGATTTACCAGCTACAACTGGAAGGAGGCTCCAACCCCCTAGTTTACAGGCTCCAACCTAAAGGAAGCTCCAATTCACTGAGTTCTCTAGCTCCAACCAGAAGGAGGCTATGACCCCCTGATTTACAGGATCCAACCTGAAGGAAGATTCAACTCCTCGATTTCTCCGCCACCAACCAAAAGGAGGATACAACCCCCTTTCCTTGCCCCGTCATGCTTCCTTGAAATATAAGTGTAGACCAAACTTTCATTACCAAAATTACTACCATTGATATATCAATCAACCTTTCACTGTCACTGTCACATCAACAAACCTATCACTGTCATTGTATCCAACCTTTCACTGTCACTGTATTTGACATATCACTATCACCAACCAGTCATTATCATCAACCTGTCATTGTTACCAACTTGTCATTACCACTGATAGAATACCAGATTCTCGATCACCAAGAACACCTCTCAACCAGATGCTCAAACATCAGCAAAACATGCCTCTACCAAGCATGTACCAAGATCACCAACATATCATCACAAGATATGTATCTCCACCATGTACCAAACCCATACCATACAATGTGCCAAACCTGTAACATACCATATATGAACCATGTACATAAATACATGTACCATGTACCAAACCATGCACCAATCATGCACCAAAACCTATACCATTCTATGTATCAACCATGTACCATATCATGTATCAACCATATACCATATCATGTATCAACCATGTACCATATAATGCATCAAATATATACCATACCATCAACCATGTACCGACAGGTACCATGAGATGTGCCTCAACCATATACCATATCACTCATGATAGGTCTCAATCATCTCATACACCATGTACCATAAGGTATCAATAATGAAGTTCCTCAACAAAATACCAAAGCATGTACCAAGATCACCAACATATGCCTCTAACCATGCACCATATCCTCAACCACATACCTCAAACAACATGCTAATAATCCATAGACCATGTACCTCAAACATGTGCCATATCACTCATGATATTCCTCAACCAATTATCATAAACCATATTGTACCAATTTATTGTAATGTCCCCACTTTGGGACATCATCACAGGGCAGAGATTTATGATGACCAGAGTAGCCAGATGGATGCTATAGCGAGTACAAGGGTATTTGAGAGGCATTGTAGGGTCCATCTTGCATTGATGATCATATTCCATCATTATGAGCCATTCCGCACAGGTTGGCTTTGGTTTCGTTGCATTCTGACGATTTCCAGGATTTCAACTATTTTGAGCTATAAGTTAATGGAATTCACTGAAGAGGTCATTTTGGGCACATTACTTGGAGGAACCTCTCAGTGTAATAGCTCATTGGAATCGAGAGGAGAAAAACTACAGGATGGGATGGCTAGAAGTGACTTTCAGTGGCCAGGGAAGCCACAAGGAGAGATAATGAGCTTTTCAAAGGTAAAAAGGTTAATTAATTAATTAAAGTGATTTAATTAATTAATTAAATATTAATAAAATTAAAGTCACTTTGGAGGGACAAGGTGAGCCAAAAAATATAAAGGAAAGGCAAGGGCCTCTTCTCATTCATTCATGTATGATCTTATTTTGATTTCTGGCTTCTAGCTAGTGAGCCCAATATTGGGGGTTTTGAGGGTTTTGACATAACAAACCCTTGAGGACGATTCAGTGGTGAAAGATTCAACCTATGTTGTCCCAATATTGGTCTCAGAGATGCAATACTCTCCCACACCATTCTAGTTCCAGATCTACTCAGTTACAGGAGGATTCTACATCAGTTTCATGTGCAGATAGAGAGAGGGTGCACCAGTTGAGGGATTCCAGCAAGAGGGACGCACCATCTTTGGAGAGAGATTCGTTGTAGGAGATTGGCAGGGCCATTGAGGATTCTATCACTTGGGTTTTCATTGCAGGGCCTTAGACATCAGATCTAGTGCTTTCTGAGACAGTTTTATGGCTCAGATTATTTCTTGAGCAGTGGGGCGAATTGAAGATAAGGAGGGCATTTTTGGGATCCAGATCTAGTCCGTTTGGAGGGGTTACACTTCAGATCTGACCCTGAGACTTTACCTAGTGACTTGCAGTGTCCCGATCTATATTTCTAGAGAGTTTCAGAGAATTTGGAGGACTCCTTCAGCAGGGCCGAATTATCTAGGGTTTCAGTCATCCAGTGGGGCACACCATTCAGTGGGGGATTTCAGATCTACAGAGATTGAGAAGGATCTTGGAGATTCGGTCACCTGGGTTGTTCTTACCATCACCCGATCTATCAGTTGGCATATTTATTAGGGTTATTGGACACTTTTGGCAGCATGGCCAAGTTATTGAGGGTTTCAACCTTCTATTGGAGCGTGGCATTCTTCAGCTGGAGAGTTTGGCATTTAGATCTGCTTGTATTGATTTTCATTTCTTATTCAGCCTTTGGAGACATATTTTGTATTAGCAGGAGCATTTTGTAGCAGCTCTTATCTATTGTCTATCTTCTTGGCCATCTGTTGAGCATTCCATATCGGCATCTTCATTGTAGCAGGTTTCTCTATTTTATGAATAAACAAGAATTGAGATGTTTTGGCTTGTCTATCTTATTGCATATGGTTGAGGTATGTTCCATGGTTATCTCTTTCTGTTATTTGCTGCATACACACATATAAACACATCTAAAAGGTAAATCAACAAAGTGTTTGATGAAATACCTCACTCAAGTTTTTTTTTAAAAAGACACCAAAACAGTGATGATCCTTGCATAATGGCTTGGGATCATTACAGTGGTATCAGAGCTTAGATTCCTGCCAGCCAGTGGGAATTAGCACATGCATGCAGAGCCATAGAGGGGTCTTCTATACAAAGAGATGGATATTCTTATCAGGATTGAGGAGTGTGAAAGGGAATATAAAACCATCAATAATTTCAAAGGGATCATAACATTTCAATGGTTCCTATCCTATAAAAATCCTAGTTGGATCAAAAAGAAGATTGCAGGTGGGCTCAAGGAAATCGAGGAAATTAGAGCAGCCTTTGGGTGGAATACTGATGCAGGTGAAGGGGAGCTACCTCCTCCAACTCACCCGCTCTCAGTATCGATCAAAATCCCTTTCTGAGCCGAAGCGGCTCTTTAGATTCCCTGCTGGAATCCTTTCTGCTAACACCCGATCCACAGGTCCTTTCCCTTTACCTCATGGCCTTCTGCACTTTGCCGTGACCTTTTCCCGACTCAAATTTGCGGTTCCGGGTTTCGTGCTTCTTGATGTCGAGAGTCACTGTCCTCTCGAATCCCCGATCGCCGATGAGCTCCT
The DNA here is from genome assembly GCA_009831015.1 of Picea engelmannii. Lineage (NCBI taxonomy): Eukaryota > Viridiplantae > Streptophyta > Pinopsida > Pinales > Pinaceae > Picea > Picea engelmannii. The sequence goes on from ML794965.1 coordinate 223,739, forward strand.
TTCTCAGCCTTAGCCCCTCCTGGCTAGGCTCTCTAGTTCACGTGACCTTCTCCTATATGACCGCAGCCATATACTTTTGTCGGTGTTTCCGGGTTTTCGATGTCAAAATGCAATCGTCCCCTGGATCCACGATCCTCCGATTCCCGACGCACTTTAACTTTAGCTAGCCCTCCTGGCTCAGCCTTAGGTCCACATGACCATTACTCTGTGACCACAACCTTATCCCCGTCGGGGTTTCGGGGTTTGCGATGCCAAACTACATACTCCTACGGGATTCCCGACTCTCCAAATCTCGACTCTCCGTTGCACTGACAGCTGGCTTCCACTACGACACCTTCCTCAGCCCTGATGTGCTGACAGTTGTTCCCCACTGATCAGGATTTCACATTTTGCAATTCCAAAGTGCAAAAACAACTTGTCACCGGGATCTCCGATATCCCAATGAACCAAAATCCGATGGACAACTTCCTTGTCGGGTCTTTCCTAATGACGCTGATGGTTTCCATGCGTCCCTTATCCGATGGACGGTCCCGATCTCTCTGGGATTTCGAGACTTTCGATGTCTCATTTATTTCGACCTCAGGAACTCCGATTTCCCGATGGCCGATATGCCGACGATCTTCAGATCTCTGACACCTGTCCCTTTGCATGGATGGCTCAGATTATGCCGGGGTTTTCGACCTGGATTTCCCCGATCACTTGTCCACGGGAATGTCGATTTCCCGATGTGCCTCTGTACCGATGGCACTTGATCTCCTCCATGTGTCTCTTCTAATGGACGGTCAATATCTTGTCGAGATTTCGAGACTTGAAGTGTCTCGATTTCCTTGTCCTCGAGAATCCCGATTTCCCGATGACTGCTATCCTAATGGCTACGCCTCGTGCAGCTCATGTCCAATCTGACGGCTGACGGGAAATTTGATTCAAATCTAACAACCTAGATTTGTTCTCCTTCCCTACGCTCCTCCAGAGGCTTAACCTCTGCGCGCCTTCTCCCGATCCAACGGCTGACGGGATTTCTATATGAGATCCGACGGCTGTCGATCTCCTTCTTCTGTAGGCTCCTCCTAAGATCCTTCTGGATGTAAACTCTTCAATGGTCCAGATCTCTTTACCTGTCAATATGACGGATGATGTGCTCTCACCTGAGCTTCCTGCGCACTTTCTTCCTAGACTTGGAAGGAAATTTAAATTCTTCAAAGGCCTCAACCTTTGTCTGTTTCCTCTGCGAGCTCTACAACCTTGAGCCTCGCTGTGCGTTCTCCACGACATTATTCCTTCTGAGATTGTTCTTCTTGAATCCTTAAAGGATTCCGACGTCTGTGCTCCTGTAGAGTCTTCTCATGCACACATTGGTGCCTCCTCTTCTGAGCTTCTGCAACCACTCAGACGCCTAAGGGATTTTTCCTTTCTCCTCCCACAGATGGAGAATAAAATGCCTTCCTGGCTCTCTGTTTGCTCAGCAACCTCTTGCTGAGTCTCTCTGGGTGTTCAGCAACCTAGTGAAGATCCTTCAGTGGAATCTTCCTTCAAATGACAGAACTCAAGAGTTCTCTTCTTCTTGTTCCTATCTGCACACTTCCTCGATGCCCTCTTGGCGGAGTATCTTCTCCACATAATGTTTAGCAATTCTGACACTTCTGTGCACCCTTTGCACCTGCTCAATGCCCTCCTAGAAGAGCTCTCAGAATCCTCAGTGATTCTGGTCCTCCTTCAAACTCTCAACAGAGTTCTTCTCCAACGCAACCTATGCGTATGCTCAATGCCCACTTGGCAGAGCTCTACAAAATTCACAGCAGAATTCTGTCTGCAACTGTGTCTCTCCTACACAACCTTGCCTCCAAGGTGTTCAGCAACCTTGAGGTCTTCTTCCTGAGTTGTTGACTTCAGTCCTGTGCCTCAGCACGCCTTTGTCTAACTCCGCAGAGTTCAGAAGTGCAACCTCTGTGCACGACTCTCCAAACCCACAGCGTTCTGTCACACCCTCCTGGTGTAAAGCCTCAAAGACCTTCGCCTGAAATCAAATAAACTCCCTACAAATGCACTAACACACACACATTCACAGCATATGAAAGAACACACACATGCATCCATATAACACAGAATGACATGCAGGAAAAACTGCTTATGTAATATTAAAATGGAAAATGCCTATAATTACAAGGTGTTCCTGAGCTCTCTTTGGCTCTTCTCCTACAACCATACTTACAACTCTCTCCCTCAATGAGATCTCAAAATCTCTTTTACCTGAGGGGATCATCGAGCGCTTCCCTCCAGGTCTACCTACTCTATTCAATTACAATAAATGGTTGTCTAGTCTAGCATCTGGATCTAGATCTCAGCAAATCTAGCATTAAAGCCGATCTACCTAACGCCTGCACAAAGGCACGGCTTCCATGGCTCACCAGCCTAAACATTTAATTACATTCAATTTCAAATTTGAATGAGGATTGCGCCTCTCTTTTAGCATGCGATTTGAATTCGCTGGCGTGGCTGGCTGACGTGGAGAGATTCTCCTGCATCAAACTCCTCAGCAGTAAAATCATGAGCTCTTGCTCATGCGCTTCCCCTCTAAGTGGTTGGAAATCCTCCTGGATCCCAAACAAATATCTGGATCTTCCCATCTGCTCCATTCTGATGTTGCTGCTGCTTCTACTGCGCTGCTGCTGCTGCTTATTTTCTGTCCAGCCTCTCCCTGCTGGCAGTGTCTGCTGACTTCAACATCAGCTCCATGATCTCACTGATCACTTCATCCAGTTTCTCCCATGGCTGGTTCTGTTTTTGCAGTCTCCTCAGCTGCAAAAATTTTTGGCTGTTGGGCAGATCATCATGATCTCCCATGCCTTCCTCCTTACATGTTTCCAACCTCACCTGTTGGATGTTCCTTCCTTGCACTCTCACCCTTTCTTCTAGGGCTTCTATCTACTGCCACAACTTAGCAAAACATATGTTGTCTGCCTATTCCTCTTCTGCTCCTGCTGCAAACTCCCACGTTGCAGTCTCTTCAGTTTCATCGCTGAATGCGTTGAGCCATTCCTCGGAATGCTCACTCTCCTTTCCTTCTTCTGCTGTCAGCTTCAGTGCCACAGATTCTTCATATTTTTATTGTGCTTGGGCAGTCTCAAACACCTGCTCCAATTCCTCCTTGATAGTCATCATCAGCTGTGACTGTTTTGCTGTTGCACCATCTACAACACCAATTTCTGCCTCCTCCTGGGCACATGGTAGGAATATTCCAATTCCCCCAATCATCAGAATATCATCCCGATCCTCCTCTTCTGTCAGCTGCACATGCAGATCTAAATTCATCTCTGGATTTATGAGACCCTCAGACAGTCTCATCTTCTCTGTCAGCTTCTCGGGCTGATCCCAACTCACCTGCTCATCCCTGCCCACCTGATAATATGGGATGTCCCTACTTCTCTCCTGGCAGACTATGAGATCAACTGATCCCATCTTCATCAGCAACCCCTGCTGAATTGAGCTCTCCTCTGAGTCCATGAGACCTTCAGACAGTCTCGAACTTTCATCTCTGCCCACCTGGCAGTTTAAAATGCTTTCGCTGCCCTCCTGGCAGTCTTCGAGATCCCGCAGCGACCTCTTATCGTTGCCCATCTGGCAATTTGAAATTCCTTGGCTGTCCTCCTGGCAGTCCATGAGACCCCGCAGTGATCTCAATCTATTTCCCTCCTGGCAAATGGGAATTTCTTCTCTGTCCTCCTGGCAGTCCTTGAGATCCTCAGCTGATCCCAATTCATCCTCTTCATCGTCGAGACCTCTCCCAGTCTCTAGCTCACAGTCATAAATCATCTTTTCCTCTGTGGCCCTGAGGTTTTCAGCATACCTCAACCATTCCTTTAACAGCCTGCGCTGCCCTCTGACCATCAACTCCTTGACTGGCCATTTTTATTTTGCCTTCTTCATGGGCAATTCACACATCCGTCTCCTCCTCCTATCCTGCCGCATCCGCAATTCGAACTTCTCTATGTCTGCTTTTAATTCATAGAGCTCTTTAGTCATTTCTTTATCAAATTTTGCAAGCTTTTCTGCCTTGCTTTTCTTCCTCCCAGCATGCCTATGGTCTTCAGTAACCATGGTGCTGTCTCTATTTGCCTTCCTGGAAAATCTACTGCTGTCACTCTGCATCTTGAGTGTGTCTAGCTTCATCTTACAGTCCTGCTGACTGTCTATGGACTACTGCCTTCCTACAAACAAGTCCTTACAAAGTCTTCAACAACTCTGTCTTCCTCTTACCTCTTTTGTCTGCAATATACAAACAGAATCCCGCTCTAATACCACTTGACGTGTACCAGAGTACTCTCTTATCCCCTGCTTCTCTTGCCTGAAATATACAGACAAAAAATCGGCTCAGATACCACTTGACGTAGGCGAAGGGGAGCTACCTCCTCCAACTCACCCGCTCTCAGGATCGATCAAAATCCCTTTCTGAGCCGAAGCGGCTCTTTAGATTCCTTGCTGGAATCCTTTCTGCTAACACCCGATCCACAGGTCCTTTCCCTTTACCTCACGGCCTTCTGCACTTTGCCGTGACCTTTTCCCGACTCAAATTCAGGGTTCGGGGTTTCATGCTTCTTGATGTCGAGAGTCACTGTCCTCTCGAATCCCCGATCGTCGATGAGCTCCTTGCTCGGACTTAGCCCCTCTTGGATAGGCTCTCTAGTCCACATGACCTTCTCCTATATGACCCCAGCCATATACTTTTGTCGGGGTTTCGAGGTTTTCGATGTCAAAATGCAATCGTCCCCTGGATCCGCGATCCTCCGATTCCTGACACGATTTAACTTTAGCTAGCCCTCCTGGCTCAGCCTTGGGTCCACGTGACCATTACTCTGTGACCACAACCTTATCCCCGTCGGGGTTTCGGGGTTTGCGATGCCAAACTACATACGCCTACGGGATTCCCGACTCTCCAAATCTTGACTCTCTGTTGCACTGACAACTGGCTTCCACTACGACACCTTCCTCAGCCCTGATGCGCTGACAGTTGTTCCCCGCTGATCGGGATTTCGCATTTCGCAATTCCAAAGTGCACAAACAACTTGTCACCGGGATCTCCGATATCCCGATGAACCAAACTCCGATGGACAACTTCCTTGTTGGGTTTTTCCTGATGACGCCAATGGTTGCCACGTGTCCCTTATCCGATGGACGGTCCTGATATCTCCAGGATTTCGAGACTTTCGATGTCTCGTTTCCTTCGACCTCAGGAACTCTGATTTCCCGATGGCCGATATGCTAACGATCTTCAGATCTCTGACACCTGTCCCTCTACATGGATGACTCATATTATGTCGAGGTTTTCGACCTGGATTTCCCCGATCGCTTGTCCACGGGAATGCCGATTTCCCGATGCGCCTCCGTACCAATGGCACTCAATCTCTGCCGCGTGTCTCTGCGAATGGACGGTCCAGATCTTGTCGATATTTCAAGACTTGAAGTGTCTCGATTTCCTTGTCCTCGAGAATCCCGATGACTGCTATCTCGATGGCTACGCCTTGTGTGGCTCCTGTCCAATTTGACGGCTGACAGGAAATTTGCTTCAGATCTAACGGCCTAGATCTGTTCTCCTTCCCTACGCTCCTCCAGAGGCTTAACCTCTGCATGCCTTCTCCCGATCCAACGGTTGACGGGATTTCTATATGAGATCCGATGGCTGTCGGTCTCCTTCTTCTGTAGGCTCCTCCTGAGCTCGTTCTGGACATAAACTCCTCAACGGTCCAGATCTCTTTACCTACTGATCTGACGGCTTCTATGCTCTCACCTGAGCTTCCTGAGCGCTTTCTTCCCAGACTTGGAAGGAAATTCAAATTCTTCAAAGGCCTCAACCTTTGTCTGTTTCCTCTGCGAGCTCTACAGCCTTGAGCCTCGCTGTTCGTTCTCCACGACGCTATTCCTTCTGAGCTTGTTCTTCTCGAATCCTTTAAGGATTTCGACATCTGCGCTCCTGCAGAGTATTCACATGCACATGCTAGTGCCTCCTCTTTTGAGCTTTTGCAACCACTCAGACCCCTAAGGGATTTTTCCTTTCTCCTCCCACAGATGGAGAATAAAATGCCTTCCTGGCTCTCTGTTTTCTCAACAACCTCTTGTTGAGTCTCTCTGGGTGTTAAGCAACCCAGTGAAGATTCTTCAGTGGACTCTTCCTTCAAATGGAAGAACTCAAGAGTTCTCTTCTTCTTGTGCCTATCTGCACACTTCCTCGACGCCCTCCTGGTGGAGTATCTTCTCCACAGAACGTTCAACAATTCTTTCACTTCTGTGCACCCTTTGCACCTTCTCAATTCCCTCCTGGTAGAGCTCTTAGAATCCTTAGTGATTCTGGTCCTCCTTCAAACTCTCAGCAGAGTTCTTCTCCAACGCAACCTGTGCGTATGCTCAATGCCCACTTGGCAGATCTCTATAGAATTCACAGCAGAATTCTGTCTGCAACTGTGTCTATCCTACACAGCCTTTCCTCCAAGGTGTTCAACAACCTTGAGGTCTTCTTCTTGAGTTGTTGACTTCAGTCCTGTGCCTCAACACGCCTTTGTCTGACTCCATAGAGTTCAGAAGTGCAACCTCTGTGCACGGCTCTCAGAACCCGCAGTGTTCTGTCACACCCTCCTAGTGTAAAGCCTCAAAGACCTTCGCCTGAAATCAAACAAACTCCCTGCAAATGCACTAACACACACACGTTCACAGCATATGAAAGAACACACACAGACATCCATATAACACAGAATGACATGCAGGAAAAACTTCTTCTGTTTATATTAAAATGGAAAATGCCTGTAATTACAAGGTGTTCCTGAGCTCTCTCTGGCTCTTCTCCTACAACCATACTTACAACTCTCTCCCTCAATGAGATCTCAAAATCTCTTTTACCTAAGGGGCTCATCGAGCACTTCCCTCCAGGTCTACCTACTCTATTCAATTACAATAAATGGTTGTCTATTCCAACATCTAGATCTAGATCTCAGCTGATCTAGCATTAAAGTTGATCTACCTAACGCCTGCACAAAGGCACGGCTTCCATGGCTCACCAGCCTAAACATTTAATTACATTCAATTTCAAATTTGAATGAGGACTGCGCCTCTCTTTTAGCATGCGATTTGAATTCACTGGCGTGGCTGGCTGGCTGGCTGACGTGGAGAGATGCTCCTGCATCAATTACCATGCCCACTAGGAGGGAAAAATAGAGAAACCCCACACCCAGTAGGAGCATGCAACGTTGCTACAGTTGCAAGGTTCCTTGGGAACTTGATCATAGGTGTAGGGGTAAGGGTAGGAAGCATATTGCTGAGGTACGAGAGGAAAGTGGTGATGAGGAATGTGACGATGGATCGATTGAGGCTTATCTGGGGCAGTCTGATGATGATAGTGACTCTTGCACAAAGGCTAGTGATAGTGACTCTACCTCAGAGGATAGTGATGATGACTCTTGCACAGAGGCTAGTGGTGCTTACACGCTTGAGGAGGAGGATGGCCCTTGTGTAGTGGATAGGCAGATGGATGGACAGGATGATAGCACCAGTGTCTCAGTAGACATATCACATACCATTGATGACCTTACGCCTCAGTAGTGTGGTGACACTAGTGAGGAGTCACACGTGTTAGCACCTAGAGATGATGAGCTTCCTATGGGTTTCGTGGCACATCTGTCACCTATTCAGACACTCATGATAGCCACATCACATGAGGAGATCAGTGGCATGACAGGTGTGATGGATGATCTTAGTGTGAGGGATGCACACCATGGACAGGTAGACCCACAGGTCCAGGAGGAGGTACAGAACGTACAGAGAGTTGACCTCACACATACAGGTCAGCTAGAGGAGATGGAGTCACAACTATTGGAGACTCCATTGTTTGAGCAGGTTGCATAGGATGATAGATTGATGGAGCACTTACTTCCAGGATCGACCTGCATTGATGAGGATGCACTCTTTAGTATTTAGGATGACTATAGCATGTGTCTAGACACAACTATATGGGATCCAGGCGTAGAGGATGGTAGCAGGATGAGTGCACAGGAGGATACAACTGCTCATATAGGACACAGTGTGATTCAAGGGGAGATAGCATCTAGTGATGGGATGCAGTGGCATACTGGAGTACCCAGCAGCACAGTAGACAGTGGACAGATCAACACATCATCTTATGGAGAGGGTGTTTTTGGGGATTCTAGAGTTGGCACTGGAAGGACTGACACTAGTAGTGAGGGGTGTGAGATGGCACCTCATTGTGACCATGATCAAGAGTCACACCACTTAGTAGCACAGTTGAGAGTTAGTGAGGCTATGATCAGGGAAGCCACTAGATGTATTGATGACATGCATGCAGTGATGGCAGATTACTGTTGGAGAGCAGAAGTGGCACATGGTAGCTCAGATGGAGGATTTTCCATGGATGATTTTTACACTCTCCGGGAGAGAGTGTCTATGATGAGGACTGACTACCAGTAGTTGTTGACAGACAGGGACTACCTACTAGGGATTGGTGAGATGTATCATGAGGCTCTGAGGGAGTAGGAGTTGGAGATGGTCCGACTCACTCAAGAGTTGGTGAACACTCGAGGATTCTTGAGAGGCACACAGACCACCCTTCAAGAATCAGAGTCTAGGACATATGAGTCTCCTGAGGAGATCCATCAGATATCCACTTCATCTGTCTCAGTGGACACTCAGATGTATCAGTCAGTCACGTTGACAGAGGATGTTGATGATCTAGCAGAGGAGCACCAGTTGATGGGGGACACTTCCATTTGTGTCTTGGGAGTGGTTGATCTCCATATAGAGATTTATCCAACCATACGCCCAGGATCTATGATGCAACATGAGTTTGCAGGAGATGACAGGAGTATGCCAGGGCATACAGTGATGCATGATAGCTCACAGAGACATGTTGAGATGTATGGTGGGATTCAGAGGGGTGTACATCTTGGCAGGGAGGAGACACACTTATGGGAGCATGCAGGTGCCACTCGTTTGTAGCAGCATATGATTATGAGACCTCACCTTCACCATTTCAGCAGTTGCCTGGGTGAGGGGAGATGGAGAGTGGTTTACCAACAGTTGGAGGAGTTTCTTCTGATTGTACCTGATGATAGGGGTTTAGTGATGACTACAGGTGAGCAGTTATCATGGATACCGATGGACAAGCTTATGGTCGAATCCTTGGGTTTGACCAAAGCATGTGACGCCTTTCAGTCCTACAGCCAACAACAAATGTTTCTATTAGCCCATCCTGAAAATTTTACCATAGACAGCCGCATGAGGAGGGATAGGCCATGGTTGAGGGCATGTAGAGTGATTAGGCCAAGACTACATGACAGGAGTACTTTTACGGCATACAACAGGTAAGAGGTGGACTGTGTTAGACATACAGTTGAGATTTGGTGTGTGATGGTGAGCATCATAGACCAGATGACGACATATGAGCACAAAAGGCTTCTGATAGTGATTAGCCTCACACAGGAGCAGTTAGAAGAGATTGGAAGTGATAAACTTCCAAGTTTTCCATGGGACTGGGGAGTCCATTTTGTTAGCACGATGTTCATGTTGACCCAGGTTGCACCAGAGAGCCAGACACTCCACCTTGGTTTTGTTTGGAGTGGGTCTGCAGGTACTTGTCCTATGGGGCGAGACCTTTCCTTCCACTTGATCATTAGGATAGGGCATAGATATGTTTGGACATGTACTTATTCTACAGAGATTCCCTTACATATACAGTTTCTGGACATCAGGTCCGGTGGTCACAGTTATTTCAGCTGGAGGACCCAGGAGAGGAGGGTTCAGGATATATGCAGGGGACAGATAGTCATGGTCAGAGTAGTGCAGTTTCAGCATGACAATCTTCGACAAAGGTTAGCATGGGACCTAGGGATTGAAGGATTTAGAAGTTCATTGACCGACAGGGGAGAGTGGACCATTACAGGGGAACGTCATTCTAGCTTTCCATTGAGTTTCAGTGTGGAGAGGAGTGCATCGCTTGCGGGTGCCTCACGGAGGTCTTGCATCACCTCAGTCGGGCATCAACATGTGCAGTTGATGGAGGCCATGTGGATATTGGTAGATATTTGGAGGATTGACTCATTCTGATATGAGTCCATGTGTCATGTGCAGGAAGTTCACAGGGTTGATATCTTTCAGGACTATGCTTCGCAGAGTATTACAGTTCACTTCCTGATATGGGATCCAGGGGGTGGAGTGTACTATTGTTCATCTTTGGATGGGTTCGGCTATGTACCCCACAGGTGGACATGGGATCCTGGTTTTTATTTGAGATGATTTGGTTATTGCTTGAGGACAAGCAATTTTCTAGCACGGAGGACTGTAATGTCCCCACTTTGGGACATCATCACAGGGCAGAGATTTATGATGACCAAAGTAGCCAGATGGATGCTATAGCGAGTACAGGGGTATTTGAGAGGCATTGTGGGGTCCATATTGTATTGATGATCATATTCCATCATTATGAGCCATTCCACACAGGTTGGCTTTGGTTTCGTTGCATTCTGACGATTTCCAGGATTTTGACTATTTTGAGCTATAAGTTAATGGAATTCACTAAAGAGGTCATTTTGGGCACATTACTTGGAGGAACCTCTCAATGTAATAGCTCATTGGAATCTAGAGGAGAAACACTACAGGATGAGATGGCTAGAAGTGACTTTTAGTGGCCAGGGAAGGCACAAGGAGAGATAATGAGTTTTTCAAAGGTAAAAAGGTTAATTAATTAATTGAAGTGATTTAATTAATTAATTAAATATTAATAAAATGAAAGTCACTTTGGAGGGACAAGGTGAGCCAAAAAGTATAAAGTAAAGGCAAGGGCCTCTTCTCATTCATTCATGTATGATCTTATTTTGATTTCTGACTTCTAGCTAGTGAGCCCAATATTGGGGGTTTTGAGAGTTTTGACATAACAAACCCTAGAGGACGATTCGGTGGTGAAAGATTCCACCTATCTTGTCCCAAGCTTGGTCTCGAAGATGCAATACTCTCCCACACCATTCTAGTTCCATATCTACTCAGTTGCAGGAGGATTCTACATCAGTTTCATGTGCAGATAGAGAGAGTGTGCACCAGTTGAGGGATTCCAGCAAGAGGGACGCACCATCTTTGGAGAGAGATTCGTTGTAGGAGATTGGCAGGGCCGTTGAGGATTCTATCACTTGGGTTTTCATTGCAGGGCCTTAGACATCATATCTAGTGCTTTCTGAGACAGTTTTATGGCTCAGATTATTTCTTGAGCAGTGGGGCGAATTGAAGAGAAGGAGGGCATTTTTGAGATCCAGATCTAGTCTGTTTGGAGGGGTTACACTTCAAATCTGACCCTGAGACTTTACCTAGTGACTTGCAGTGTCCCGATCTATATTTATGAAGATTTTCAGAGCATTTGGAGGCCTCCTTCAGTAGGGCCAAATTATCTAGGGCTTCAATCATCCAGTGGGGCACACCATTCAGTGGGGGATTTCAGATCTACAGAGATTGAGAAGGATCTTGGAGATTCGGTCACCTGGATTGTTCTTACCATCACTCGATCTATCAGTTGGCATATTTATTAGGGTGATTGGACACTTTTGGCAGCAGGGCCGAGTTATTGAGGGTTTCAGCCTTCTATTGGAGCATGGCATTCTTCAGCTGGAGAGTTTGGCATTTAGATCTGCTTGTATTGATTTTCATTTCTTATTCAGCCTTTGGAGACATCTTTTGTATTAGTGGGAGAATTTTGTAGCGGCTCTTATCTATTGTCTATCTTCCTGGCCATCTGTTGAGCATTCCAGATCGGCATCTTCATTGTAGCAGGTTTCTCTATTTTATGAATAAAGAAAAATTGAGATGTTTTGGCTTGTCTATCTTATTGCATATGGTTGAGGTATGTTCCATGGTTATCTCTTTCTGTTATTTGTTGCATACACACATATAAACACATCTAAAAGGTAAATCAACAAAGTGTTTGACGAAATACCTCACTCAAAAAAAGTTTTAAAAAGACACCAAAACAATGATGATCCTTGCATAATGGCTTGGGATCATTACATTTATCCAATATATACACCAACAATGTACCTCAACCAACATGTATCATACATCCAAAATGTGCCTCAAGTCTTATACCAAAACTCACAAAGTCATGCCTCAAGCATGTTCCACAATATCACCAAGTTGTAACCTCATAACACATAGAATAACATACCTATACATCTATAACTAATCTGGTGCCTCTGATATTCATACATAGACCTGTGGCTTTACCTCAGTCCTCAACAACATGACACTATCATCCTTTCCCTCTTTTTTATTATCCTCATGTGATCCAGATGGATATCAGTGGCCACCCACCTTTTCCAACTGGCTCAAAACAATTTTCTGACAATTTTGGCAATTTACTATTTTTAGCAGTTTTAACTTCTAGGGCCATTTTGAGGGCCTAAATGAAGGTTTTTTGGGATTGAGCTCCTCAATTATAGCTAAAGGAATAATTGATCCCCGAAAATGAATCTCCTCGACGATACCTTTCCAACAGGCTATCACACGCCTAAAACATAGATCGTATGCAAAAGTTACGACCCCAGGAAGTTGATGTACTAACTCACCCAAACGGGGCCCACATGACTTTTGGCGCTTCATCTCTTAGGGTTAGGTTTTTGGATGTCTAGGAATTTTGGCATTCCTTCTTATTGTAAAAAGGCCTTTAGAGCCTCATTGTAACCTTTTTCTTGTGAATGTGCGCTGCCGTCACATCTCTTCTCAGAGATAAGTCGCCACCATTCCAACAAGCTTATTTCTGCTGCATTTTACAGTTTAAGCTTATTTCATTATTGAATAGAAAACTAGTTTTATTGTATCTCTATTATTTTGTGTTAAGCACCTATTAATAATCTGTATTCATTTTGTTCTTCTCATAAAATCCGGATCAGGTATCAGAGTGGTCTGCTCCTTGTCATCTTAATGCATGTCCCCAACGAGGTCGGAGTACAAAGAGTTGGGCCTCGAGCTTGTTTCTCTTGAGGAAAGAAGCTCTCACACGCCCAAGTGACCTCCCATGGTAGGAGAAAATAAAGATGACGGGACAGGAGATCCTTTCAAATTGTTGATTGAGAAATCCCTCATGCAACAGAGGAACGAGAGGATGAATAGTTTCACGCAAATCCTTCGATGGCTACCAACAGATGACACATCTTCTTCGAACGGAGGCGCCGCTCCCTTCAAGGTACAAATAAACTTCGATATTCCTATATTTGAAGGTCAGATAGACGCAGATGTTGTATACAAGTGGTTGAATCTACTAGAAGGGTATTTTTCTGTCCATAACTTTTCGAATAACGAAAATATTACTTTTGCGCTCCTCAAAGCCGTTCCCCATGTCAAAGATTGGTGGGAAACTTTCTGTGAGCAAAAGGAAACAGAGGAAACCTCATTATTTTCAGTCACGACCACCTGGGAATCCTTTAGAGATGCTATTAAGGAACAATACTACCCTATCGGAAGTTATGATGACCTGTATACCAAATGGACCACACTGCGGCAAGAAAGAGACCAAGCAGTGCCAGATTTCACAAATATCTTCCATACCTTGTGCACCATTTTGGGTATCAAATATTCGGAGTGACATCTGGTGCTCAAGTATTGCGGTTCTCTGCATAGATACATCCAGACCGAAATAGAATTTCTGGACATCTCATCCTTGGGCACGACCTACCGATATGTAATCTAAAACGAGTAGAAGTTCAAACAAAAGACACGACAATTTGGGCTTGGGAACCCCTCACAAAAAAAGCCAGGAAAGGGCGGCCCCAACCCACTGAACAAAGGATAGAGAAAAGATGGACAGTATCAGGAAAACCAGTCCAAGCCACAAGAAAAGAAGGACACCGGAAAGACAAAGAAAGATACCGGGAAGTGGTGCGACTTCCATAAGAGCCTTTGGCATAACACTATTGACTGTCGCTCAAAGCAGTCGTTGGTGGCCAAAGTGAAAGCCTATGAATTAGATGTAGATTATGACTCTGAGACACAACCAGAAAAGGGAAGATGGATCATTGATGCGGAACCCAGTGCCACTGTTGCTACCACCAAGCTCCAGCCTGGTGAACCAGACAAGCTAGAAGAAGGAGAGCGCCTCTTATGTTCACAGATGTGGTTAAAAGGCACCCCGTTGCACTTCATCATTGATAACGATAGCCAGAAGAACCTCATCTCAGCAGAGGTCATCAAGCGGCTGGCCCTGCCAACAACGCTGCACCCACAACTGTACACCATTGGATGGCTCCACCAAGGAAGCGATCTCCACGTCAACCAACAGTGTCGAATGTCATACGACATCAAGCCCTTCAAAGACGAGGTATTGTGTGATGTTTCTCCTCTCGAATTTTTTGATGTTATTTTGGGCCAACCTTATTTATGGAAATGTCATGCTGTATATGAGTCTAGGCCTCGTAGTGTTATTATTACTTTGAACAGGAAATTGTACAGGATACCCGAGGCAGTCCCACCTAGTGCTATTTCCTTGATCTCTTCTAAGCAATGCAGGAAGGTCATCTCTTAGATGGGGAAGTTTTTCTTCTTCGTGATTCACTCTCAGAATAAGTGAAATATCATAGCCACATCCAGGGTCTCTGCGGTCGACCTCTCCACACAGCAGAAGCAAGTATATAAGGTCATGGAAGAATACTCAGATATCTTCTCCTCACCTACAGGGGTATCTCTGCACTGCCAGGTCAAGCACCCCATCGATCTGACCCCCGGTGCACCACTACCCAATGGGCTAGTCTATCATCGCTCTTTGTTAGAGAATGAGGAGATCAAGCGACAGATCTAAGAACTGCTCCACAAGGGGCACATCCGCCCCAGCTTGTCACCCTGCGAGAGTCCAATCATGCTAGTACAAAAGAAAGATGGAACCTGGTGACTCTGTATTGATTATCTGGCTCTGAATAAAATCACAGTCAGAAACCGGTACCCGATTCCCCGAATCGATGACCTCCTTGATCAACTCACGGGGGCCAAATACTTCATTAAGATTGATCTGAAGTTTGGCTACCACCAGGTCCCGATAGAACAGACAAATGTATGGAAGACCACCTTCAAGTCAAAGGAAGGCCTTTTTGAATGATTGGTCATGCCCTTTGGTCTAACAAATTCTCCAACCACTTTCATGAGGATGATGGACGATATCCTGCGACCATTCACCAATATGTTTGTAGTGGTGTATCTAGATGACATTCTAATTTATAACAAGACTTGGGCTGAACATTTGCAGCATATTTAGCAGGTTCTTCACACCCTGCGACAACACAAGATATATGTCAACTTGGAAAAATGCTCCTTCAGCATGGACAGGGTCCATTACCTGGGCTACATCATTGATCAACATGGCGTACATGTGGATCTAGCCAAGATCCAAGCCATCCGTGACTGGCCAGCCCCAACAACACTCACTGAACTTCGGAGCTTTTTGGGCCTTGCCAATTTCTACCGCAGGTTTGTGTTGGGTTTCTCCCATATTGCATGGGCCCTCAGCCAAATAAAAATGGGTGGTGGTAAGGTGAAATTTGCATGGGGCCAGTCCCAACAACAAGCGTTCGATGATTTGAAGTAGCGCTTGTGCTCATCCCCAATACTTTCACTACCAGACCTGCAACATCCTTTTGAGATCGAGACAGATGCTTCAGACTATGTTGTGGGCGCCATTCTCACTCACAACGGCCACCCCGTGGCCTATCATAGTGAGACACTGTCAGATACTGTCCGTAAGTACCCTAATTACGACAAAGAAATGTACTCCATTGTGCAAGCATGCCGCCAGTGGAGACATTACATTCTTGGGAAGGAGACAGTCATACACATTGATCATAAGCCACTGCAGTTCATGCAAACACAGGGAAAATTGTAGAATGATCGCCATCAAAAGTGGTCCACATACTTGCAGCAATTCCACCTCAACATCAAGTATAAAACAGGAAGCACCAATCGTGTCGCTGATTGTCTCAGTAGACCACCAGTGGTGGCACTCACCACGGTGCTAGACTTTTGCAACCATGAGACATCTGGATGGCCCCAACTCTATGAGACACACCCTGACTTCGCCACCACCTACCAAATGTTGGGTGCAAACGTAGTTGTCAATAATTTCCATCTTCATGATGGGTTGTTGTGTCGTCTGAGCCATATCTGTGTTCCATCAAGTGAGCGAGCGAAGCTGATCTGGGAAGCCCACTGCACTCGGGTGGAAGTACACTTCGGTGTTGAAAATACAGTGGCGATTCTACAAAAACATTTCTACTGGCCGAAACTTCGACAGGAGGTCAGCAAGTATATCAAGTCCTGCACTGCCTACTCTATTGCCAAATCGACCACTAAGAAATAGGGCCTGTACACCCCTCTTCCTATTCCTGACAGGCCATGGGAATCCATCTCAATGGACTACATGTTGGGCCTCCCGTCCACCAAGCGGGGAAATGACTGTGTTTTTGTGGTTGTTGATCGCTTTTCTAAGATAGCGATTTTGGTTGCCTGCAAGAAGAGAATCACAGCAGAGGCCACTGCCAAGAACTTCTTTGAACGAGTCTGGGTACATTTTGGAATCCAACAAACCATTGTCTCAGATAGAGATAGTCGATTTCTCAGCACATTCTGGTCGAGCCTCTGGTCATTGCTGGACACCAAGCATACCAAATCCATGGCCTTCCACCCCCAGACAGATGGCCAAACCAAAGTTGTAAATCTAATGATTGTGCATATCCTTCACATGTATAATTAAAAGCACCCTCTCACATGGGATGAGAGCCTTCCCTATGTCCATCATAGCTACAACCGAGCCCTGCATAGCTCAACCGGCCACAACCCCTTTCAAGTGGGGTTGGGATTCCAACCACTGGGACCCATAGATGTTGCACTTCCCCTTGCGGTCACCTCAACCGACTCATCTCTTGCTCCAACTGAAGTTGACAAAGCCACCCGGTTCATTGAGCGGATCCAACACATCCACCAACAGGTTCATGATATCCTACAGAAGTCCAATGAAAAGTACAAACAACGCCATGATCAACATCGGGTGTTGCATAAGTTTCAGGTGGGCGACAAAGTTTGGTTGCACTTGCAGAAAGAACGCCTTACAGGACCCCATCGGAAGCTTCACCCACTCCATTATGGGATGTACACTATCACCAAGGTCATGGGGGATAATTCTTTTGAGCTCAACATTCCTCCTTTCCTTGGTCTGCACTCAGTGTTCAACGTGGATCTCCTTCGCCCTTATTTCCCACCATTATTGGACACCTCAGAAGTAGCAGAACAACTGACACCAACAGAGCTCAACCTCGACTGCTTACAACAGGAATCCAATGATCAGGTTGTGGAAAAACAGATCAAGGGCACTCAACAACAAAGGATCCAACTTTATCAAGTTGTCAAAGCAGGGCAGCTCCTGCACCAAGGCAAGTGGCTCACCCGGGGCCAAATTTAGCAGAAATTTCCTCATCTGATGGGGGACCTCAATGCAATGAAGACCATTGCTTCCTAAGGAGGGAGGATTGATCCATATGGATATCGGTGGCCACCCACCTTTTCCAACTGGCTCAAAACAGTTTTCTGACAATTTTGGCAATTTACTATTTTTAGCAGTTTTAACTTCTGGGGCCATTTTGAGGGCCTAAATGAAGGTTTTTCGGGATTGAGATCCTCAATGATAAATGAAGGCATGATTAATCCCCCAAAATGAATCTCCTCGGCGATACCTTTCCAATGGGCTATCACATGCCTAAAACGGAGATCGTATGCAAAAGTTACGACCCCAGGAAGTTGATGTACTAACTTACCCAAACGGGGCCCACATGACTTTTGGCGCTTCATCTCCTAGGGTTAGGTTTTTGGATGTCTAGGGTTTTTGGCATTCCCTCTTATTGTAAAAAGGCCTTCAGAGCCTCATTGTAACCTTCTTCTT
Organism: Picea engelmannii; assembly: GCA_009831015.1. Lineage (NCBI taxonomy): Eukaryota > Viridiplantae > Streptophyta > Pinopsida > Pinales > Pinaceae > Picea > Picea engelmannii. Next base: position 241,689 of record ML794965.1, read on the forward strand.
GTGAATGCGCATTGCCGTCACATCTCTTCTAAGAGATAAGTTGCCACCATTCCAACAAGCTTGTTTCCGCTGCATTTTACAATTTCAGCTTATTTCATTATTGAATAGAAAACCAGTTTTACTGTATCTCTGTTATTTTGTGTTAAGCACCTATTAATAATCTATATTCATTTCGTTCTTCTCATAAAATCCGGATCATCGTGGGACTAAGACAGTTGTCTAGTGGGGCCTCATGTGATGAGCCCTAGACAACCCATGGGGGTGCCTCGCATGACACCCTCAAGCTAACCCATGAGGGCCTGCTTAATTAGGGTTATAGAAAAAACCTTGTTCTCTGCAGCTTCGAAACTTTGGCTCTTCCTTCGCAATTTATCCGGTGCCTCAGACTCAACCTTAGATTATCGAATATACCAAAAATATTCTCACAAGATAGATATTCAATGAATGTGTGTATATACTTATGACAGACTCTTTGAGATACCTTTTCCAAGTAACTTTCTCCTTAATCTTAGGTCTTCTTGAAATTTCGTGCCACAACCACTTTACCCTTTCATTAATGACTTGTAACCAATTAGGGGCTTCTTGATCATTATTTGGGGCTTCCAACTTCATGAAGGCATATCTCCCTAACCATGAGGAATCACATGATGTACCACTACCATTGGACATGACACGATGAGGACTATCCATTTATGAGTATGTTACCTACAATTACACTATCCTTCATGTCCTTATTCCTTGATCAACTTTGCGTTCCATAACCACACCCTTGGGGCTTCGTGTAGATGTCATCAAATGCACCCATCACATATGTTAACATAAACCATTCTTGTTGACATCAATGAAAACTAACTCACCATCAATATTGATCACAACTATGGGGTATCTCGAATGCTCTAAGGGTTGGCATCAATGACAACCAACATTACAAATCAACTGCCCAACAAATTTCCACTCTGCCCATCCCTTAATTATTTAATGATCAGTCATTTCAATATGGATAGGTGTGCGACCATTGGACATTTGGAATGGAGAAACATACCAGTGCATATAGTTTTAAGAGTGTTGAAGGTCAGTAGGCACATACGAGCTTGCCAAAATTTAATCACAACCATGGTCACGGTGGATGATAAAATTGTGTGAGAAGATATGGTGGATGCATTTGGGATTTCTCATTGTGGGAGTAGAGGTCGGTGTCTTACAGTCTGGGTAAGTGTGATGTCTCTTATTACTCATTTTTTTTTAAATATTTCCATTGGTAAGCGCATATTTATATAGTTATACTTAACATACGATTTATTCTCATTCAATACATAAGATTGTTTGATACTCTTATCTAAACATCATGGTTTGTTATGACATAATAAAGGATTGGTGATGTTCATTTATATATATAAGACCTGCCGCCATTCTAGTTGTCAGCTTAACATGGGTTCTATTGACTTTTAGGTAAATGCAACCTACCTTTACAATTATTTCCGCTATACATTTATTCGTACTACCTTGTCTCATGTATCCTTACTCTTACAACTAAATTTTATACTTCATAAAACACGTTATAGTTCCAAAACGTGGAAATGAATTCTTATCCCTAATTATATTTGGTAATCTCCTTTCCTTTTATCTTTATTAAAATTATTACACTATCCATATTCAAAGGCGTTATAATATCTATATTATCATTTGTAATCTATGTATTGATAGCCAACCGAAAATCAAGGGCCCATATCCATAATGTTTATGGATTTCGTTTAATTTTATATAAAGCATGTAAAATATATAAAAGTGGAATTAGAATGTCAAATTTATCACAACGAAACCATTACATTAAATTTTAAAATCGTTTATCCACCTTTGGTATTGCCCTAGCATTCAACCTTAGGATTTCCTTTCACCACGATCCTATCCCTCTTGGGATTAGGATCCTTATGAATCTCCATGTTATGAAATTAGTCCCCAACTATTAACGAGAAAGGAAAATGTATCTATCAAATAATATTAAGACTTTAATTCTTTAAAAGTTTAACCTTATGTAAGCTCGAGTTATGCCATAAATACATGCCACGTAGTTGGCACAATTAATATTTCTGGTGGTACTCCACCTACACAGTTCTCGACTCTTTAATATTTTTGGTTTAGAAGCTCATAGCCAACCCTCCGTTCTATTGTTTCGAATGGTAATCTCTATAACTATTGCTCAACTCAGTGGCCATAGGGTTTCAAAATCTCTTTTATAATTTTAACACAAAACTCTTACAACACCAGAATGATATCATGAGGTAACATTGGTGAAAACTATTAATATATACAGTGGTTTCGTTTAGAAATATGTCTAATTTTTTTTTTTTTTTTTTTTAATTTCAACAACTAAATTAGTTTTGTGGTTTGCATAGCATCGCTTTGTCTAGTGAGGAAAACGAATGGTCATCAAGTAAAATCGATGGTATTCCAGTTCTTAACAGGTAAGGACCGTCTGCATTTTCCATAGATAAGATTTAAGTTTTTATGTATATATTTATCATATGTAATGAGTTGTTGAAGCTATGACCTTTGTGCAGGGTTTTCAAATACCTTGGGCATCTTTGGTCCCTAAACTATCATTACCAGGTATCAAAAGATATAGTATATGGGCATCTTTGGTTCCTAAACCAATATTACTTATTCTTTTCACTTTGATCCTAAATTATTATTTCATAGACATAAAATTGTATAATCTTCTCCAGAAATCTCAGAGTTTGATTTTTTCTCAAAACCATCAAACTCAGTTTTCCTTATAAGTATTTAATCACGTCCTGTCTCCTATATACTTGAATATGGCCTAAATTTACACATGCTTATTCCCTCACATCCCACACCATTGCGAGTAGGGTTCCACTTGTCCCATGGACAATGATTACTCTGGTGGATTTTATATTTTTCACTCACCCATGGAATAATGATTTACTCTTTGTAATTGGATTTTCTAATCAATTTGTTTCCTTTTTAATTAAAATAAATTAAAAATAATATTTACAAAAATATTCATCATCCTCAATGTTTATGATGATATAATTTTCATAAAAGTCTTTTCTCAAACTTTCACAACATAACCATAAAAAATTAAAATGTTTCAATGTTTATAGATTGAGGGACATTACAATAATCATGTTGGAGTGTGGCTCTGCCCTTGCGGTCTAGTAGAAGGGGGATATTCATGATCTATTTGGGCTTGAGGAAGGAATTATGTAGTGGTTTCAGACTATTATAATGGTATAAGGGGGATGTGGGTCCTTCCTCTGTATTTGGCATCTTTCTATGGCTTTGCACAGGTGCCATGAAGGAGTGTGGGAGGTTTGGTGGCGTATGTCTCATAGGATTTTGGCACTATTTGTTGTTGTCGAGGTGAATTTCCTCTCTACGTCCGGGACAATAGTGGGGGAAGAAATGATAGATGAAGATGTGAGGGAAATTAAATGTATTCTGTAGAAACATGAGTAGATTGGGAAAGAAAATAGTAGTGTTATTCAGGCTCTCACCAATAAAGTTCTTAAGCTGAAGCAGGTAATCAATTCTCATTTTAGAAACATATCTTGTCTCCTTCTTAGTTTTAGCAATAGTTTGGACTCTATTGAGGAAGAATGCAGTGGAATGAAGGCTCTTTTCATATCTCAACATGTGGAAAATATGTCATTGGCTTCAAATGAAAATGGTACACAAATCTCGGTGCAAGGAGGGGAGGTAGAAACTGGACATCAAGTCCTCATGAAAATAGAATATGGAGTCAACAAGCAAGATATATAGGAGTTAGAAGACCAAAATGGTGCTAAAGGTTAACCAATATGGATATATTATCGTATTATATGAATATTAAGACAACTTATTTGACAATATCCTAGAAAAAATACATGGAATGATAGTCCATTATGCCTTTTTGTATGAAATAAGCTATATAGAACTATGTAGTGTTGAAGAGATATAGTACTAAAATTTAGTCACATCATAAAATATATCTAATATGACAATATTAGTCATTTCCCAAAAAATAGTAGTTTATATACACGTTTAAGTTATTTTTGCACTTACAAATTAGCTAAGTTGTACTTTCATGACTTGAGTTGAGTTTATTTGAATTGAATTAAATTTTAGTGAGTCAATTTGAATCAAACTAAGTTGAATTAAGCCAAATTAAATTACACTACATTGAATTTGAACTCGTTAATCTTTAATTAAGTTGAATTGAGCTACATTGAATCGAATTAAGTATATTTGAATCTAATTGAATAAAATTAAGCCGAGTTTAATAAAATTGAGTCAAATTGAATCAATTAAATTGGTTTGAATTGAATCAAATCAAGGTTATTTGAATTGAGATGAATTTATTCAAATTGAATTGAATTTAGTTTAGTTAAGTATAATTGAGACAATTCAATTCGATTAAGTTGAGTCAAACTGAGACAAATTCAACTAAGTTGAGTTGACTTAATTCAAATTGAATCAAATTTTATTGAGTCATGTTCAATCAAAGTGAGTCGAATTAAGATGAATTCAATCACATTACTGTTAGACAATTGGCTTAAGTTGATGGGCAGTTGGTATGGATTTTTAGTTGTCATTGATATCAACCATTAGAGAGTGATATTGTAGATTGATTTCAACCCTTAGTGATTGATGTCAACCCTTGGAGAAAGTCTGATAGCAAATTATGGTAGCACAAAGGTTTGGGTAATGGACCCAAGTTTGTTATATGCATAATGGTATGAGTTTTAATATATTTTAAGGTAAGATTATTCTATATGGATAATACATGTCATTCCATTTTCGGTGGTATGTGGAACATCACATAACTCCTCATGGTTAGAGAGTTATGATCATGTGAAGTTGGAGAACCCAAGTTTGGGTAATGGACCCAAGTTTCTTTGATGGATAATGGTATGAATTTTGATATATTTTCAGGTAATACTATTCTATATGGATAGTACATGTCATTCCATTTCCGGTGATATGTAGAATGTCACATAACTCCTCACGGTTAGATAATTATGGCCATGTGAAGTTGGAGAACCCTCATGAGTCACCTAAAAGCTCCAAAAGTTCAAAGTAGTCAAAGTGGTTTAAGAGATTTTAGAAGGTAAATAATAAATTGAAGTGATTATTGTACTATAATTCAAAGTGAATACAAAATAAATTATTTAAATAATAAAGTTAATTGAGAAATTACTAAGTGGACAAGTGGTTAGAAATGAGTTAGCCCTAAAATAAAGAAAGTGGGTTAAGATGGTTAGAAGGTAATTTAAATAATAAAGTGAAGTGATGAGTGTACTATAAGTCAAAGTGAAAACAAAATAAATTGTTTAAATAATAAATTTAATGGAGAAATTACTAAGTTGACAAGTGGTTAGAAGTGGGTTAACCCTAAAATAAGGAAAGTGGGCTAAGATGGTTAAAAGGTAACCCCTTGAGGAAGCTACATGAAAGTATAAATAAGAGGCAATGCTCACTCTTTTTAATCACACTTGAGCATATTGAATATATATAGGTGATTGAGGTAACCAAATGATATCTAAGCTGAATTTTAGGAGGAAGTTGAAGTAAAGAAGACTGAAATTCAAGGGAGGATAAATTCTTTTGATGATGCTTTCTAAGGTATGTTATTTACAAGTCATCTCACCATTTTCACAATAATTTTTTTTCTAGAATGATTCAGACCGTGAAATTGGGAGGCCATTGTGGAAACATATCCAAGTAGTTGTGAGAAATATTTAAGCTTGTGGGTCATTGTATTTGTGGATTTACACGTGATGGAAAATAGGGTTTGTGGCTAGTCCTGAAACTAGTCTAAAACATGTGTTTCGGGTAAAAACGTCATAACTTCTTCATAACATATCCAAATTCAGTAAGACTAAATGTATTGATTAGAGTACAATCCATAGTATTCGGTGTACAATTATCCATACAACAAATATTCCGTGCGGGGCATGTTCTACAAGCTCGCTCTCTAGAATAAGCCAAAATTCAACAAAGTATGTCATTTTTGCTATAACTCATTTTCTGAGAGGTTCCAAGTAGTGAAGTCTGGAGGAATTGCATAAAAGACACTGAAGAACATTGTGTACTATTTTTAGATCTTTATGCATTACAGGTACATAGTTATGATTATTTCAAGTTAGGGTTGTTGACTAATCCAAAATTAGTCACATGAGACTAAAGTAAAGTTTGATGAAAATGCTAATTTCTTGTTGTTAAAGTTAAGGAAGGTTTGCAGGTATGTGATCATATACACCAAGTCTATTACAAAGTTACAAATCATATTTGGATGATGAAATTGATGAGGGATTTTGGTTGAGGTACATGTTGGGTACATGGTTGAGAGAAGTAGTTGATGAGTTGACACATACATGAGGTGTATAGTTGATGATGTTGGTACATCTTGATGATTCATAGTTGATGAGTAGTTGATACATGATTGGTACATACTTGGTACATGGTTGGAGACACTTGTTAGTAGTATTGTTGACACATGGTTTATGGATGATGTAACATACTTATATTGGTATATTATTAGAAGCACATATTGATCTTGGTGATGATTATGAGTTGTTGTGTGATGCTTGGTTGATGCAAATCTTTGAGAGTTGTCTTGGTGATTGATCTTGTTGAGTAGATCTAATTTGATTGATAAGATTGATGACACAGGTTGTTGTGATAGGTTGTTTGGATCCATTGTTGTGACAGGTTATTGGTATAGGGTGTTTGGTGTATGGTTGATGCACTTGTTCATGATACAGGTTGAGGTACAGGTTGGTGCATGGTTGATGCACTTGTTTATGGTACAAGTTGATTACAAGTTGAGGTACAAGTTGATGCATGGTTTAGGTTATTGGTACAAGTTTTTTGGTGCAAGTTGATTGGTACAAGTTTACATCAGTATATGCCATAGTGATAGTGTGACAGTGGTTCCATCATTCTACTTCTATGTTAGGGCGGTTGCATGGGGCAAGGACAGGTGGTTGTAGCCACCTTCTGGATGTATCAGGAGAACATAGGTATTCATAGCCTACTTTTGGTTGTAGCCAGAGAATTGGGGAGTTGGAGCTTCCCTCAGGTTGTAGCCAGAGAAATTAGGGGGTTGGAGCCTCCTTCCAGTTGCAGTTGGAAAACAAAGGAAGTTGGTGCTTCCAATGAATGTAATTCTTAAACACATATAAGAAAAAACATTCTGTGGTTTTCTCCCGCTTTGGGTTTCCATGTAAAAACACTGGTGTACTGCGTATGTGTATGATTGCTCATTTGTTCATGGTTTATTTACTCTGAAACTATTGGATGATAATGATACATTGATATAACACTTGCATATTGTGGTTAAAAAGGATTGAATTTCTCTATTACTGATTCACCCCCCGCTCTTAGTAATCCAACAATTGGTATCATAGCAGGTTCCTTCAAGGAATAGTTTAACCACTAGAAGAAGATCATGGATTATTCTGAGAATGGAGTACCATTGTTTAATAGCCAGAATGGTTTAAAGTACGAGATGTGGATCATAAGGACAAAATTATTTTTACAGGCACAGGGGCATTATATTTGGCTATCAGTCATTACAATATATCATAATTCAAAAATGGAAAATACTGCAGCCAAGAAGGAATTGAAGAAGAATAACAAAATAACAATGGATTTCATCTATGAAGGATTACCTAATCTGGTAAGAGAAAAGGTTGGTAAATATTCAATAGGAAAACAACTTTGGGATAAGTTACATGACATATATTCTTCACCCATCATAGATTCATAAAATGCCAAAGAAGATGCAGGTACAGATTAAGAAGAAATATGTTCATCATGTCAAACAGATTCAGAAGATGAAGAGTACATAATCAATAGAGGTATGTTGTTTTTCTTTAATTGTGAAAAATGCGAACATCTTGAAATAGAATTCCATGAAGGAAATGAGACAATTTTTTTTTCTTCAAAAAAGAAGACAATTATGAGGCAGAATTGATTAGTGCTTTCGCTGAAATAAGAGAAGAAAACAAGTCACTCAAGAAATAATTGATGAAACAAAAGGAAAGTGTTCACATTTTTTAAGAATCCCAACAGGTCATCGAGAACTTAAGAACTCAACTAGAAGAATCCAAAAAGATCGAATAAAATCTTGAATATCAAAAGAAGTGTTTGGAAGCCAACATAGCAGCACAGAAGGAAGAAGCAGAAACGAGAGAGAAGATATTGAAAGATCATCTTAAGGAAAGAACTACCGATCTAAACCATCTTGAGTCAGAGTTTGGTTAAGAAGAGAAATTACTTGAAGAAAAAATAAACACATTAAAAATTCATCTTGAAGAAGCGAAGAGAACAGAAGAAGTCATGGAGTCTCAGATATTAAAGAAGGACGAAGAGGTTGAGAAGCTTGAAGAAGAAGTTGTCACATTGAGAAGTAAAATTGTCAAGCTCAAAAAGAACGTTGAAGAGACAGAAACATCCACATCAGTTACCGAGAATGAAGAGAAGCACTCTAGGTTGTTAGAAAACAAGAATGAAGAAAATAGAAAGAGTTATGCAGAAGTACTCAAAGGAAGGAATCATGGTCAACCAAAATCTAAGAAAACTATTGAAGATACGTCTTCAAGAAGACCATCTGTGTTCAAGCCACAAAGAATCTTCAATCATGATCATGATCAGTCAAGACAGAAATTCAGAAGGACTACACCACAAAGAAGATTATTCACTCCCAGGTATGCAAATTTATTTTATGGTCATTGTTTTTATTGTACTAATTTTGGACATAAGGTTGTAGATTGCAGGGATTATAAAAGAAATGTTCAAGCAAGAAGTGCCTATGTGGCCTCATGTAACATTGAGTGTTAGAAATTTCATAACTATGGACACATAGTTAGTGATTGTAGAAGCATGATCGATACTTCCATGAAAGAGAACATTGATATCAGATATAAGAAAGTATGGATAAGAAAACACGAAGAACAGGTAAAAAATACCAGGTCCCAGAGATCACAATATTGACAATAAAACGAGATGAAAAAAATTCTACAGAGAAAAGGAAAGATGTTAGATACAAAAAGGTTTGGAAAATAATTGAAATTAAAGGACATGTAAATAAGGAACAGGTTCAAGGGATTGCACTTTCAGGAATTGTAGTGAAAGATGAATCCACAGATAGAAAGAAAGAATTCATAGCTCAGAGAGATGATGAATCTACCAATGAAGATGATGATGAATACACATCAAAGCGGGAATTGTTCTGAGCCATCCATCTTAGAGACTCCCATGTAACATGAATATTAGACAGGGGGAGTCTATGCAATAGCTATAACAGAACAAAGAACCTTCCTTCGATAAGCTTATAGAGTTTGAGTAGATAGATCTAGAGAAATCAGTTAAAAGAAGTATAGTTTGATATATTACTCAGTTGTAGTAGTGAATACTTCATGATAGTATAGTAATAAATGGGTCAACATTATGGACAATTGTGCAACAAAGTCTTGGACAGTATGGACAGAGATGGATTCGTAAAAACACTTAGCAGGTTTGGAAAGATATATGACAGTGGACAAGATCATGGATTCATAGATTGGTTCAGAGAGTGGTTCAAAGACAAAGGAACATTATCATAATGGATGATAATTACACAAGAATATTTGAATGCTTATTATTGAATGATTTTCATATATGTCAATTGGTTACAAAATAAATCACTAATGGACAATAACTCCAAAAGGCAACAGGTACATGAAGACTTATATTTTTTCTACACAACATCTTGCATAGAAGTCAAGAGAGAGAAACAAAACCAAAAAGATAGGTAGAAATATCATTCAGATAAGTTGTCAGACAAAGAGGTAAGAATAGAGGTATGATTCCATGGGAAGAGATTCATCAAATGTAGGATAAAGAGTTAGATTCTTGGAGAGAGAGAATAGAGGCATGTTTCCAAGGGGAGCGATTGTCACAAGGGAAGAATGAGCGATATGAATTCAGTGTTGCATCAGAGTGATACCCTTTGTCAAAGGGGGATATATTATTCATATGAAGGGAGAGAGAGTAATCAGAGGCTTATAAACACAAAGAAAATCAAAGGCATTTAGACAAGGGGAGAAACCCCAAGGAGAGTTCAGTCAGGGGGAGCAGCCCCAAAGGGAGATACCCTTTTCCATTGATGTCAAAGGGGGAGAGATAGAAACATTGATGAGGAGTATAAGCATGAATGTTATCATGACTAAGTGTTGCCATCAATGTTGGTGTTGCCATCAATGCCAAAGGGGGATATTGTCAGATAGTTGTCTTAGGTTGATGGACAATTGGTATGGATTGTTGGTTTTAATTGATGTCAACCATTGGAGAGTGATATTGTATATTTATGTCAACCCTTGGAGAAAGTTTGGGAGAGAATTCCGATAGCACAAAGGTTTGGGTAATGGACCCGAGTTTGTTTTATGTATAATGGTATGAGTTTTAATATATTTGAAGGTAAGACTATTCTATATGGATATTACATGTCATTCCATTTCCAGTGGTATGTGGAACGTCACATAAATCCTCACGGTTAGAGAGTTATGGCCATGTGAAGTTGGAGAACCCAAGTTTGGGTGATGAACCCAAGTTTTTTTTATGGATAATGGTATGAGTTTTGATATATTTGTAGGTAAGACTATTCTATATGGATATTACATGTCATTCCATTTCCAGTGGTATGTGGAACGTCACATAACTCCTCACGGTTAGAGAGTTATGACCATGTGAAGTTGGAGAACCCTCACGAGTCATCTAGAATCCCCAAAAGGTCGAAGTAGTCAAACTGGTTTAAGAGATTTTAGAAGGTAAATAATAAAGTGAAGAGATGAGTGTAATATAATTCAAAGTGAATACAAAATAAATTATTTAAATAATAAAGTTAATGGAGAAATTACTAAGTGGAAAAGTGGTTAGTAATGGGTTAGCCCTAAAATAAGGAAAGTGGATTAAGATGGTTAAAAGGAAACCCCTCGAGGAAGCTACATGAAAGTATAAATAAGAGGCAAGGCTCTCTCATTTTAATCACACTTGAGCATATTGAATATATATAGGTGACGGAGGTAACCAAAGGATATCTAAGTCGAATTTCAGAGGGAAGGTGAAGTTGAAGTAAAGAAGGTCGAAATTCAAGGGAGGATAAATTCTTTTGATGATGCTTTCTAAGGTATGTTATTTATAGGTCATCTCACCATTTTTGCAATAATTTTTTTTCTCGAATGATTCAAACTATGCAATTGGGAGGCCATTGTGTAAACATATCCAAGTAGCTTTGATACAAATTTCATCTTGTGGGTCGTTGTATTTGTGGATTTACAGGCCGTGAAAAATAGGGTTTGTGGCTTGTCCTGAAACTAGTCTAAAATAGGTGTTTCTAGTAAAAACATCATAACTTCTTCATAACAGATCCAAATTCAGTAAGACCAAATGTATTGGTTAAAGTAAATTCTTTACTATTATGTGTACATTTTTCAGATCCATACAACAAATATTCTGTGTGGGTAATATTTTTATATCTTTATTCATTATAGGTACATAGTTATGATTATTTCAAGTTAGGGTTGTTGACTAATTCAAAATTAGTATGTGAGACTAAAGTAAAGTTTGATGAAAATGATAGTCTCTTGTTGTTAAAGTTAAGGAAGGTTTGCAGGTATGTGATCATATACACCAAGTCTATTACAGAGTTACAAATCAGATTTGGATGATGAAATTGATGAGGGCTTTTGGTTGATGTACATGTTGGGTACATGGTTGAGACAAGTAGTTGATGAGTTGGCACATACATGAGGTGTATAGTTGATGATGTTGGTACATCTTGATGATTCATAGTTGATGAATAGTTGATACATGATTGGTACATACTTGGTACATGGTTGGAGGCACTTGTTAGTAGTATTATTGACACATGGTTTATTGATGATGTAGCATACGTGTATTGGTATATTATTAGAAGCACATATTTATCTTGGTGATGATTATGAGTTGTTGTGTTATGCTTGGTTGTTGCACATCTTTGAGAGTTGTCTTGGTGATTGATATTGGTGAGTAGATCTGATTTGGTTAATAAGATTGATGAGATAGGTTGCTTGGATAGGTTGTTGTGACAGGTTATTGGTACAGGTTGTTTGGTGCATGGTTGATGCACTTGTTCATGATACAGGTTGAGGTACATGTTGGTGCATGGTTGATGCACTTGTTTATGGTATAGGTTGATTACAGGTTGTTTGGTACAGGTTGGTGCATGGTTGATGAACTTGTTTATGGTATAGGTTGATGCATGGTTCAGGTTATTGGTACAAGTTTTTTGGTGCAAGTTGATTGGTATAGGTTGACAACAATATATCTCATAGTGATAGTGTGACAGTGGTTCCATCATTCTACTTCTATGTCATGGCGGTTGGACGGGGCAAGGGCAAGTGGTTGTAGCCACCTTCCGGTTGTAGACAGAGAACATAGGGGGTCGTAGCCTCCTTCTGTTTGTAGCCAGAGAATTGGGAGTTGGATCTTCCCTCAGGTTGTAGCCTAAGAAATTAGGGGGTTGGAGCCTCCTTCCAGTTGCAGCTAGAAAAAAAAGGAAGTTGGTGCTTCCAATGAATGTAATTCTTAAAGACATATAAGAAAAAACATTCTATGGTTTTCTCCTACTTTGGGTTTCCACGTAGAAACACTAGTGTACTGTGTATGTGTATGATTGCTCATTTGTTCATTGTTTATTTACCTTACAACTGTTGTATGATAATGCTACATTGATATAACACTTGCATATTGTGGTTAAAAAGGATTGAATTTCTCTATTACTGATTCACCCCCCTCTTAGTAATCCAACAATTACACTAAATTCATACTCATTAAGTCAAATTGATTTGAATTAGACTGAAATGAGTTGAATTGAGTTACATTGAATTGAATTGAGTTGATTTGAATAGAATTGAGTTTTATTGAATCAAATTGAGTTGAGTTGATTCACATTGAGATATTTAAAGTTATTTGATTCAAACTAGGTTTAACTAAATTCATTCAAATTTAATTGAGTTGAGTAGAGTCAGATTGAGGTCAAATGATTTGAATTGAATTGGTTTAGTTGGATTGCAATCACTTAATATGAATTAAGTCAAATTGAATTGAAATTAGTCAAATTGTGACAAATTTAATTTATTGAGTTGATTTTAACTTGAATTGAATTTTATTGAGTCAAGTTGAATCAAATTGATTTCAATCTAGTTGAATTAAATTGCAATATGATGATTTCAGACTCATTAAGCCTATTTAAGTTGAATTGAATTTCATTGAATCAAATTGAGTCTAATTGAGTTGAATTGATTCATATTGAGTCAATTAAATTTATTTGAGTCAAATTGGGTTGAATTGAATTGAATCGAGCTCCTCACTCCCTATTTTCACTTTCCGCAGCTTCAGAAGGTTAGTATATGAACTATTAATATCATTGGAGATAGTGTCTTTCACTTCTCTTATTGTTGTAGATTCCTTAAATGTTAAGAGTCTAAGTTACTCTAGGTATTCAGAGTCTTCAGGGTCCTTATCAACCTTGCTAAAAACCATGGGTACTCTTGCCGGGGAAGGATAAAAGATATAGTGAAGTAGATATTCATGCTCAAAACATATTATGGGTGTATATTGGGGTTTATATTCATCAATAAACAAAATTCTCTTGATATGTTGCAATACTAGGTTGATTTCAAGAGACTCACAAGAAAAAGAGAAATATTGGTAAAACTGACCATTAAGCACCTTCCAGAAACTAGTCTATCTTCTAGTTTCCTCATGCACATACCAGGATTTCATAATGCTTCAAAAAGAATGCAAAAATTGGTGTACCCAGAATTGAGAAGGAAGTTGCGCTACTTTCCATACCCCAATACAATGCTCAATGTACTCCCTTGGATCAGATGACCCATCATATGATTCTAGAGTTAAAGTATGAATTTTGAGCTTTTGAGCCTTACTATACTGATTGACCTATAATGGAGGAATGAATCGGTATCGAATGGTGAGCTTGACCTCATCCCAAGAATATAGAGTGTCCTTATGAGTGTCCCACCACCTAGCTGGGGACAACCTCAAAGCCATATCAAGTGTTGAAATTATTTGTTCTGCTGCAACCTTTTCCTCCATATCAATGAGAAAAATATGTATATCCAAGATGCCATTATGTATTGGATATTACCTATCTCTACTCCAATCCATCTTGCTAACCTAACAGTTGTGCAACACCTGGATAATTTTTCATACCTTCCTTGTTGCCAACTGTCAAAAGTGTCTTCAGAATTTTCATCCACAGATTGAATAATTCTCCATCTTACAGATCCATTCGTAGTGGGATTTATGTAATCTACTTGTTTTCCTATAGTCATAGTGTATAATTGATCCAAAACATCCTACTCCATATTCTCATCTGCTAGGTCAGTATACCTTGGGCCTTGATATGGATCTATAGGCTGAGTTACCTTCATGCCATCATATTCAAAGGTCATAGTTTATTTCTTAAGATATATTATAGTATAATTATCATAGGCCTAGTTAATGCCTAATAGAGATGGGTGCTGAAATTCCCCCCCCCATTATTTCAATGACTTAGAAATCTACCACTGTCTTGACATGAGCCAAATCCACCTTGACATTTTGTAGCCTTCCTACTAGGTAAATGCACCATCGATTCACTATCCACAATTGTATTGGAGAATATAATAGCTTGGGTTTTCCCATCACTTCCCAAGTATTATTTGGAAATATATTGACATCAGATCCCAAGTCCAACATAACATCCTTGATCACATAATCACCAATGTGAGTATTCAATCTAAATTCTCTTCTAGTTCTCATCTTTCTTCTTTATATCCTACTTGTGTTCCTTTCTGGAAGGTTAGTAGTGATAGACTCTTCTTGGTTTCCTTCATCTCTCAAGGCCACTTTGATTGTACTCTAAAACTTCCTAGTGAGTTGTTCATTATCCAATATGTTAGAAAATAATTGTAACCAAAGTTCAACAACCTTCAGTGATTTTCCTAAGGGCTCTATATGAGCAAGTGGTTTTCCAACGACTCTTGGTTGGAGGGGGTTTGGATTAAAACTTGGTTCTGCAACCTCAGGAGTTATAGAACTAGACATTTGTCTAAAAATTTCCATTTCATTCTACTACTACTACTTGAACTTACTAGACTAGAAGGGTTAGAAATTAAAAAACTACAGAAGGATTTAGTGTATAGATAACCAAATTTTCAGATGGCGGTGGGGGGATAGGTGACTCGAGGCTAGTTCCTTTACCTACAAAGAATATTTCCTTGATCTAGGGGGTCACATTTTCTTGTAAGGTTTAATCCACCTCATGATGTAGTCTAATATATTCTAGTGTTATGGGTTGTGATTCTCCCACATCTCCCTTTGAGGTCTCTGCTAAGTATTCTTCTTTACAGGTGACGATTATCCTTAATCTTTCATTTTCATCCCCTAAGGTTCCCTTCTCTTTTCTACCTCCTTTAGGACCTTCACCTCTCTCAAAAAATATCTCCTTCAACCATTGAATGGCTATCCTTCTATGTCTTTTCCACTCTTGGAACTTCTCTAACTCTTTTCTTCAACTACCATCACAACCAATATCCTTCTGCGATTGATTGATTCTCTTCATTACATTTCTCATTTGGTTCTGCCACCTGTTTTTAGAAGCCAAATCCCTCCTCAAAGCAGATTCATTTCTTTCATTCCTCTCTTGTTGGCCCCCCATCTCCAGAAACATTTTGGTTATGATAAATCATGAGCCCACCCAAAAATCACCTTCCCCCAAGCACATGGGTTTATGTTTCCATATCAACTAAAGGAATAGGTATCATCTATTCTTCCACTAAAAATAACTTGAGCCAAAAAAATATTTCCCATAACAATCTTCCTCTAGATCCTTCTTTGAATACAACTTTTTATTTTGAAAAAAATTGGTGGTTCTCTATAGAAAAATTGATAATATATCCTTCCAAGGGAGCCTGCACCCAAAAATCCACAACATGTGATATCTAATTATATAAATGGTGAAGAGTCACTAAAACCTCAGCAATCCAGTTATATCTTCTTTTAACTAGATCTTTGTATTCTGGTTCTTCTTTCAACTACTCTAATGAGTGAAATACCTCTTCAAGGAATCTGATCCAAAAGATATCATATTAATCACTCACAACGTCTCAATGAATACAACACTTTTCAAAAAACTAAATCTTTTGTGCCGCAACTTGGATTCCTATTGTATGAATGCATCACACCTTCTTTTTCACTGATTCTCAACATCATATTTATAAATCCAATGAGGCATCATGTAGAAACTCGCTTTAAATCTTAGGTCCCAACAATAGAACCATTTGTTAGTGCAATATTGAGACCAAGGTTCTCTAAGGTTGCAAACAAAAGGCATCGTTGTAGTCTAGCAATGTTGGCATATTCATCCTTCTGAAAGGGAAAGAAGTCTCACCTGAGGCATAACTGAGACCTGGATGATGAAGTGAGTCAAAAATAATGCAACATCGGATTTACCATAACATTAATTAGAGACATGTGAAAGATCCCAAAGATATGCATAAATAGTGATTAAATACTTAATCATACAAGAAAGAAGTAATTTCGTGATAAAAAATAGATTCATACACATCATAGCAGATCATCATTAGAAGAAATTTTAGGGCTCAAACACATCTTTATATTAGGAGCTCCAACATTCCAAAATAATCATACATCAAAGGTCCCTAATACAGTCCCTTGCGTAGCAAGATATGACTCCCTATAACCCCATTATAGTCTCAATACCATGTTGTGAAGGAAATAGGACTATCAACAGAGGTCCTTACATTATCAAGGAAAGACTCAAATAACCAGAGCATAACCCCAAAAATATGAGCTATAAAACTAATATCTCCTACTGTTGGAGTAATAATTTTCAAGAGAACAACACATCAAATGAGGCATATTGGACCAATAAGGAGAGCGCACCATATTTTGAGGAAACACAACATGCGCGGTAGGATTTGGGGTAATCTGGTGTGTATGTGGACAAACCTAGCCATGTTAGGGTTAGGGTTTTGGAGTCATATTGTAAGGGTTTAACCCATTTTTCGAATATAAATAAGGGGTTTTAGGTAGATTATATCATCATGATCATTAGAAGTTTGTTTGTCCTTTTGTGTGAGATATTTGGTTGAATTTTGAGTACTTGGAGCATATATTTGGAGTTGAAGTCTGTTTTGAGAGATGTGGAGCTTAGATGGAACATATCAGGTCACAAGATATGGATCTTGGTGTGACACCAGTATGCCTCACTACTCTCTATTATCTTATGATGTAATTTGGGTAGAACCTTTTGATGAATAAGAAAACAAGAAGAAGAACTTTGTGGACGTAGCCTAGGGGGGGTGAACCATGGTAAAAATCTATGTGCAATGTGTCTAAATGTCTTATTAGTTCTGTAGTTATGGTTGATTGATTATATATATGAATTAATGACGTTACTTACAGTGCACACAATAAATATGTATGTGGAATGAATGTTATGAATGAATGAGTTAATGGATCCGATGAATAATATGGTAAAATTCATGTTTAAGTGGAAATAGAAGTAATAAGAACAACCCCAACCCCTTCCCTGATTGTAGAAACTTGATTCATGCCATCACCCATAATCCATCTCGGGTGAGACTGCGTTATGCACTCTGTGTGCAATTTTTCCTTCTGCTTTACCAGAGGGGGCGACAGTGATAAGGGTTTTGTTGGAGAAATAAGGTAGAACCCAGGTCAGCCCATACATTCAAAAAATGTTTTTGTTTCTGGCTGGAACTTAGAAGGAAAGTCAAGAAGGGGTTTGGTGAAGAAGATGTAGTAGTGAAAAGGGATGTTTAGGCCATGGAATCCTATGAAACAAGAGATTGAAAGATGGTTGAAGACAAATAAGTTGGAGTTCATGCAGAAAGATAATAAGGGTTCCAAGGATACACCACATCAGTGTCTACTGAGGTATGTTTCTACTAATTTGCATGAAGCATTTTTTTTTTCCAGAAATATTGCAAGAGTGGATATTAAGTTTAAAGGGTACCCATCCCACGAATTGGATTAGACCAATTGCATGGACTGCTCAAGATATTGCACAGTTGGAAATCACTAATAATAAATTCACGCACGCAATAGATTTTTGGCTGGATAGTATTATTGCAGGGTTTATTATTGAATTTAGAGTAGATACAACTAAGTCATACACTGTAGCAGCATAGGATTTCTTGAAGGGACCTAGAGGGAGGTACATCAAGTCACTTTACATGTCGATCAATATTGTATTATATGATAAAGGCGTGATGTTCATGGAATCAGACAACTAGATCACTTTGCACACATGGGGGGGATCGGGGAAGAACTAACAAAGATCTTAAATATGGAGAAGGTTATGGAGAGTAGCTAGAAGAAGGAAAAAATGGACCCCATTATGATGGATGGTGAGCATACTAGGGAAATCATAAAGAGAGTAGGTGTGACACACAATGGATGACCCTACCAGTATAAGATGAATACAAAAAAGAGGGCATTAGCCGAGCGAGAAGGCTTGGACAATGAGGAGGAATAGGTATAGGATCTTCATGCCACAGGGTATATTGAGGATATATTGCATGCCACATATGAGAGGAAAACCAGAGTTCATGGGTCTGCCACAGAAGAAAGATCTCCATTCCATATCTGAATTAGTGTGGAACCCACAACCCCATGTGTGATGAAGAGAACTAAAGAAGAAAAACATGTTAACCAACAAGTGATTACTGGTAGAAGAATTTTTGGATGAGGTTCTAATTCAAGAAGAAGTAATTCAACAAGTAGAGGTCAAGTTTCTGCACAACGCAATGGTGGTAGTTCAACAAATTTTACTATGGCAGTTCAAGATTTCACTATGAAGTTACCATAATTCTGAGGGGACGGGTCAAATGATCCAAATAAGCATTTTTTCATACGTAAAAAGATATGGGAGGCCAAGAAGATTGGAGATGAAGATACTAAGGTCATGCAGTTAGCGATCACATTCATAGACTGCACATTAGAATAGTACATGGGTCTCATAGCAAATAACCTGACAGAAACACCTATGACGATTGCAGACCTGAAGAGACAATTGATCAATGAATTTTAGAAGCAAAGATTAGAGGATCAAATTATGAATGAAACGATAGAGATTAAGAAGTAAACATGAGAATAAGTTTGGGAAGTGGACCAGAAGTTCAAGAGGCTAAAAGGTAAGTTGAAGTACATTATTACTAATACACAACATACAAATTTGTTTGTTAACTCTCTATTGCCACATTTGAATTACTCTTTGAGAAAACATAAATTCTAGACTCAGGGTGAGGCTTTGCAAGTAGCCCTGTAGTTAGAAAAAAACTAGTAAAATCATACTGATCCATCTATGGAAGAGCTGAGACATGATTTGAAGAACTTAACATGTCAATTGAATATGAATAAAGGTAAAGAAAAGAGAGAGGATGTCTAGTGTAAAATGTGCAGGACAAAAGGTCATCACAAGAATGATTGTCCATTATTTGCACAGTATATAGGAGTGGTTATGCCAAACCATTTAGCTTCAGGAGGACCATGCTGTGAAATATGTAAAGTACATGGACATGATCCTTATCATTTTCCCCTAATGTAGAAGTATCAGGCATTACCAAAGAGCATTTTTTGTAATTTTTGTAAGCTAGTGGGACATGAAGACAAAGACTACAAAACTCTAGAAATGATGAAAGAAACGATTTCATATACATATAGGGTCCACGTTGAGAACATACTAGGGCAACCAAAACAAAAACCATAGTATAATCATGCACAACAACCCCAGTACAACACACATAAATTTAAAGGGAAATAGTAGTTCCTAGCACCATTGCAGTTCAATAACGTGCAACCACAGTACAATCAACGACAACAGTATAATACACTGTGCACAAAAAACCAGAGAAACAAAGGAGGCTTTGGAGGAGGAGGCCGTGGAGGAAGAGGCTTTAGAGGAGGTCGAGGACCAATGTTTTTTCATAGCTATCAGAATCCTCATCATTATGCAAGATATTGTCCATTACCATCTATGGCATGTATGTATTGTTGCGCAACAAACCATGAAACAAAAGATTTTCCAACATTGTTGTTGAAGATACATGACAATAGGAACCATCATAATCAAAATGTGCAATGGATTGTTGTATAAGAAATAGAAGATTATGGAAATGATATCCATATAGAGACTTGAGGTGGAGCTAAGACAGGAGATGATACAGAAAAATATAACCAGGATATACATCAATTGGTAAGGAAGATTACAAAACCTGAATAGAAATTTGATGCACACAAAGAAAAGGAGATATTCAAAGAATATAGATAGGATATATTGAAGAAAAATGTTGCATCTACCTCAAGAACGAATCCTGTAGGTGATCTGTTAGTGTATGACATGTCTCTTTTGTTTGATCAGACAAATAAAGAACAGTCTACAAAGCAAGTAACGTAAGGAACTTTTTGGTATCTTGTGTTAAGTTATTAAATGGTAAGTCATCTTTACAAGTACTACAAAATATGTTAGAAAGTGTAATGTTGGTGAAGGAGGGGTGAAGATAGTAAATCAGGTTAGGAAGAAGATAAGAACAAGCAAATAATTTAGGTTGAATGCAAACATTGGAGATTTCAATATGGGAGACATCATACTAGACTTAGGGTCTGAAGTCAATGTTCTACCAAAGAAGACTTGGGAAGCTATGGTAGTACCTCAATTAGGGTATTCACCTATTCAATTGAAGTTATCAAATTAGAATAGAGTGGTGTTACTAGGAATATTGAAGGGAATACCAGTAGATCTAGATGGAATATGTATAATGGCAGACTTTTAAGTCATTTACATGGTAGCTAATACTACACCATATCCAATGTTGTTGGGGTTGGATTGGGATTTTGATCATCAAGAAATCATTAATTTGAAGACAAGAAATATGATATTTGAATCCAGAGAATACAAAGTTATTGCACCTTTGGATGCTTCAAAAGGAGGAAGGTATGTAGAACCTACAAATAATATCCTTACAGAAGATCTAAATCATCTTTATAGAACCACCGCACATGAAGAATATTATA
The DNA here is from genome assembly GCA_009831015.1 of Picea engelmannii. Classification (NCBI taxonomy): domain Eukaryota; kingdom Viridiplantae; phylum Streptophyta; class Pinopsida; order Pinales; family Pinaceae; genus Picea; species Picea engelmannii. The sequence goes on from ML794965.1 coordinate 262,836, forward strand.
TCAACCAAACTGCATATGTTATGGTCAGTTGGAGGAGTATTAGCTCGTGTGCTTTAGACTTTGACATGAGACTAGAAAAATACCAGCAAAAACTACATGAATTATCTACCAGGAGATGCGCCAGAATGACGCGCGTTCTGAGATGGGTTGGTACAGAGGTAAGAGAACCTCCTACTTTTTATGGCTTGAATGACTTAGAAGAAATTTTAATGAAGTTTGAGGTAGATGTTATGAAAAATAAGAGATTACCTGCATTAGATATTTCTTTAAAAGCTACACCTGCAGGATGGTGGGGTACACACAAGACAAAGATCAACAATTGGCTTTAGTGCAGAAAGTTAATGTGCATTGATTCGATGTAGAGATGGAGCATAGAGACGAGGATAAATATGAGGGATTTGGACAACCTCAAGAACACGTAGATAAGTGTGTTAAGTACCTATACCAGATCTGCAAATATATTTCAATAATACCAAGAATAAACCATAAACCATTCACCATAACATGAAAACAAGAAATAGAGAAAACCCTTCAGGTAGGGTAACACCATATATTAATCCTTATGGAAGGATAAAACTCCTCAAGCAATCCTTGCTTGTACAATCACAATATTCTTCACTATGTTTCATTACATTGCCTAGACTTCTTTATAT
>ML794965.1:264680-303368 GCA_009831015.1 Picea engelmannii
TTTCTCCATGAGACCACTTTTCTAACAATATTTTTTCAATTTCTCCATTGGAGAGTCTCATCATCTCCTTATAATCAAGTGATTTCCACCAAATTGCAGCATCACCTTGCAATTTGAAACCTACCCAATGGGGCCAAGTATCTTCCCATGTTGATTTTCTTTCTTTAATGAATGATTCAATACTAGGGCCATCACATTTCTCTGTAAAATACATCTTGCTATGAAAAACCCCCAAAAATAGAACAATAAGTTACGACAAAAAATCGCGGCTTTTTCCGGAAAAACCCTGAAAAATTGCTGAATTTAGAATGCTCATAACTTTACTTCCTGAACTCCGTTTCGGCTGATTGTTTTTTTGAAATTGGGTATTTTTCCGAGAGGAATTCAAATACCCAATTTGTTTTTCCAGATTCATATCGTAAAACTTTAGATATGAACCTGAAGTGCGCCGCCCTCTTTTTCTTCCCTAGATAAAAAATTCTGCAAAAAGAGAAAACAAATCTTCCCTTCTTTGGCCAAGGAAAGTTATCTGATATCAATTGTTAAGTACCTATACCAGATCTGCAAATATATTTCAATAATACCAAGAATAAACCATAAACCATTCACCATAACATGAACACAAGAAATAGAGAAAACCCTTGAGGTAGGGTAACACCATATATTAATCCTTATGGAAGGATAAAACTCCTCAAACAATCCTTGCTTGTACAATCACAATATTCTTCACTATGTTTCATTACATTGCCTAGACTTCTTTATATAGCTCTCCCTATCTCCTAGGAACCTTCTAGAGAGCCTTCTCACATTTATTACATCCAACTACCATAGTGGTCCTTTATTAATATAGTGGACCTAGTCCACCTTACATTGAATGACCACATTCCCATATATTAAATGACTTCCACTAATAACACATAACTACATTCCCATTGGGTACCTCCCTAGGTATACCACAAAGTGCATGATTCAATGGAAATTAATACCATTAGAAAAATGGCCACACCATTTTATTCAAACTTTAGAAGGTATTCTGAAGAAGTTGTACACATAATAGGAACAATGCAGAGAAACTGCCAATTGGGAAGAAATACAACATAATTTCTTGGTTACATTTTCTTTTGAGAATGAAAGTATTGAGATAGATATTGCATTGAAGGTAGTAAGAGACAGGATATTTGAAAAAACAAATTTTGAAATAGTCCCAGCATATCAGACGAAACAAACTGTTAGATAGTTATTACCTTGATATCATGTCGTAGAAGAGGAAGACCCGACAAAATATAATCTGTGCGATATCAATATCCCGTAAATTGAAAGAGAAAGAGAAGTATAGGGTCCTAAGCTAGAATTCAAAGATTATATATCCCCATTAAATATAAAAAAGGTAAATATTGGAACAACAAAAAACCCGAAGATTGCAAGCGTTGGATATTATTGGGATAATCATACAGTAGAAAGCATCACATAATTATTGCGTGAATATAGTGACTTGTTCCCAACAAAAATTTCAGAGATGAAGGGGTTAGCAGGAGAATTAGGAGATATGAAGATCCCTTTGAAGCCATAAGCCATACCTATTAGATAGAGACCTTATAGTTTGAATCCAATACATAAGGAGAAAGTGAAGGTAGAAATTGATAATATGCTAGAAGATGGTGTCATAGAACCTTTGGAAGAATCGAAATGGATCAGTTCTATGGTCATACAGGAGAAGAAGCAAGGGGGAATCATGATTTGTGTTGAATTGAGGGAGCTAAACGATGCTTTCTTGCATGATCCTTTTCCCACCCCATTTAGAGATGAAGTTTTGGAGAATGTGGGAGGTCGAGAAGCTTATTCATTCACAGATGGGTTTTCATGGTATCATCATATTATAATTGTGCCAGAAGATAGACACAATACTACATTTGCAAAAAAATGGGGATCATTCCATTATACATTTATGCCATTTGGATTGAAGAATGCACCAACCATTTTTTCAAGAGTGGTAGTAGAATATTTTAATGATTTCATTCATAAGTTATTGGAGGTTTACTTGGATGATTGGACAATGTTTAGTTTATTAAAGAACCACGTCGCAGTACTAAGACTAATGTTGGACAGGTGTAGACAGTGTAAGATCTCGTCGAACATTAAGAATTTCATTTTCAGCGTGCCTTTTGGGATTTTGTTAGGACATGTGGTGTGTAAATAGGGTCTATTGGTTGATCCTGCTAAAATTGTTGTCATAGTTAAATTACCTCCACTGAAGTCAATGCGTCAGTTGAAGAGTACACTTGGCCATACATGATATTACAATAAGTTCATAAGGGGATATGCACATATTATTGTGCCAATGGAGAAGCCGCTGAAGAAGGATACTAAGTACTAGTGGAATGATGAATTCTAGAAGAGATTGGATATTTTGAAGGAAAAGATGGTTACAACTCAAATTCTGGTTTTTCCAAATTGGTCAAAGGAATTTCATGTGCATGTGGATGCATCTGCAATTGCATTAGGAGAAGTATTAACCCAACAAGGAGAAGGTGATATAGATCACCCTATTTCTTTTTCAAGCAGAAAGCTATCAGATTCACAACAAAATTACAATACCACAGAAAGGGAAGGTCTAACTATGGTGTATGCTTTGCAGAAATACAAACATTACTTGTTAGGACAACACTTCAAGATGTTTACTAATCATTCAGATCTGAGATGCTTAGTTAATAAGCCAATGTTGGGTGGAAGGATATGCAAATGGCTATTATTATGTCATGAATTTGAATTTGAAGTTGTGGTGAAACCTGGAAGATTGAATGCAGAACTAGATCACTTATCCAGGATAACTAATGGAGAAGAACCCAGTAACTTGGAAGACAACTTCCCATATGAACAATTGTTTTCAGTACAGATAGAAGATGAATATTTTGCTGACATTATTTAGTTTTTGAGTACATGCTTTGCACCAAGAGAATTTACTAGTGCACAGAAGAAAAATTTGGTAATCAGAGCTGTTGACTATCAACTGATTGCGGGTCATATATAAAAGATTGGAGAAGATAATGAAAAACCCATTATTTTGTCAGAGGCGCATAAAGGAATTGCAGGAGGACACTATGCAGGGAAGCCTACTGCACAAAATATATTGCACACAAGATTATGGTGACCAACAATTCATAAAGATTCAAAGGAATATTGTCATAACTATGATGTTTGTCAAATATTTGGGAAGCCATCCAGGAGGGATGAGAGGCCATTAAGACGTCAAGTTACTTTACAAGAATTTGATAAATGGGCAGTATATGTTTTAGGTCCAATTAATCTACCAGCAAGAAGATCAGGAGTCTGATATATTATTACAACAACAAAATACTTGACCAGATGGGACGAGGCAACACTAGTAAAGGATTGCATATCAAAGACTACAAAACACTTTCTATTTGAAAATGTATTGACAAGGTTTGGATGTCCAAGAATACCGATGAGCAATCATGGAACTCACTTCATAAAAAATACAATTGTGGCAATGCTAGAAGAATTTCAGACACATCACCAAAAGAACAATTCTTATCACCCTCAAGAAAATGCAACAGTGGAAGCCTTCAATAATATTCTAGAGAATGTCTTGACCAATATTTGTAATGTGAACATAAACGATTGGGATTTGAAGGTATCAATAGTACTTTGGGATTATAGGACTACCTGCAAGAAGCTAACAGGGTAGACATCCTTCAAATCGGTATATGGAAAGGAAGCAGTACTTCCCTTAGATTATTTGATACCAATTTTGTGCATTGCAACAATTACAAAGATGGAAGAAACGGGCACAACGCAGGAAATAATGGCTCAACTGATGGAATTGGAAGAGGAGAGAATCATAGTAGGTTTTCATCAAGAGGTACATAAAGAAAAGGATAAAACATGGCATGAAAGACATATTAAGAAGAAGAATTTTAAGGTAGGATATTTGGTTCTCCTCTATGACACTAAGTATTTGCAACACCCATGGAAGCTCATAATACATTGGCTAGGCCCATTTCAGATAAATTCTACCACAGATGGAGGTGTTGTACAGATGCAAGACTTAAAAAGAAAGGAAATTCAAGGAAGGGGGAATTGTAGTCGATTGAAACTATATACGGACAGTCGACCCACTAACTCTCAATAATTGCAGCGCAACAAGTAGACTTGTACATATTCTAAATAATAGAAGTTAAAATAAGAAAAAGGAAGACAGAAGTAGAAAAATGAAGAAAAAGACAAAAAACATTAGTGAGAGGAATAAGTGATACATAGATAGTTGGGAATGGTAGCACGCAACAGGAATAAAATTGTTGCGACAAAATTCAGAAGACTATGCATAGGAAAAATATATTTCGTGTGACAGAATGAAGAAATAATCGGAAAAGAAAAAAAGAAGACAAAACATTAATGACAAGGTTTATAAAAAGGGAAAATCTCAGGCAAGTACAACACTTAGCAATTTTTTAGCAATAGATCAATTGAGAGTGCAAGAATAGGGTGATTGAGCAAAAGGGAAACTTAGTTGATTATGTGCAAGTAAAATTAGATGGCACCCCCAAAGGTTGGCACTCCCGATCGATTTGTAAGAGTGGTCTGGCAGTCTGGGAAGGAAGAAGGAAAGAATAGCATAACTGAATAATTTTTTGGAGCTATACAATGTTACAATGTCGACAACTGAAGCTATCAATCCTACCAGGATAGAGGAAGACATATTGGCTGTAGAACATGTACAAGTAGGTCAGAGGGGGGAAAGCCCTAACGGTGGGTAAAACACTAATCCTGAAAACCCTACAGAAGAAAAGGAAGTAGACAAACATAAATATAAATTAGTCAGAGAGGAAGTAATAGTCGAAGATATTATAGGTCAGTAAGAAATAGAGGGTGAAGAAGAATAATAAGTCAAGGACGAAGTTGAAGAAGAAAACCTATCACGGGATAGAAGAGGAAAGCACCAAGAATAGTAGAAATCACTTTTCCTTATCCCTCAGACATCGTAGTTGCAATCAAAGATATGCTAGAGAGGGTGTCAAAGTTAAAATATACATATTATGATGTAATAGATACACAAGTTTTTCCTGAGTTTTCATAGGAAGTTTACTTAGAGAATAGGGGGGAGATAAGACCCTTAGGTAAACCCATTTTAGAGCTTGCACAATGGATCATAGTTCTATACAACTCAAACATTATGAATTTGTTGGACATACCACATTTTGGGCACGACAAAAATGTAGGCCTCTATGTGAAGAACCTGCTAGCCAGGGTACATGGAGGTATATTACGGATGAACAGGACGATCCCCATAGACATAGATCTCATAGCCAAGATTACAAGGTTTCCTACCAACACTGTAAATCCAAAAGACTATTTGGAAAACAAGGAAAGGGAAAAAGAAATTGCAGAAGAAGTTAATGTTTGGTTTGAGACAAACAGGGGAACCGGGGGAATAATCATAAAGGACATCAATGACCCTATGATGAAGTTTTTTGCCAAGAGGATGGATTGCAAACTTTTGAGGAAGTTTAGAAAGGAAGAGGCCTCGAAAAGAGTGATAGCGGTAGCTATGCATTGCACAAGGGGTTGGTGGGATAGAAGGAGCCCAAATTTTTAGTCTTTTTGGATAGAAGTGGGAAATTTCATGTAGTGCAGTATACATGCTTATGGCAGGAAAAAGACTCTAAGAATCAACATGAAAATAATGTATTATTTTTTATGTTCTTGGAAGACATGTAGAAAAATACAACCAATGTTTGGAGGATCCCAATCGAAGTAGTCCAGGAAAATGAAGGGATTATTAATTTCAAGGCTTCCATACACCATATGTGGATTCTAAACATGAGAGATCCAAAGAAGAAGTGGTTGGATATGAGGCCTTACACATGGCATGAGGAAGTAGACTGAATCATGAAGGATTGGTCTGGGTAGTGGAAGGTCCTATTCACACAAAAGAAAGGAACAAAGCCCAAGGATCAATAAGAAGAAAGAACATCAAAGAAGACAGGAAATTCAACAGATAATACAAGGAAGGTTGTAGAGTGCGATCAAGCTTCGGGAAGTGGAGCAACAAGAAAGAAGCCAAGAAAGAAATATACATTGTCATGGGAAGAATTAAAATGGGATGGCAAGAAGGGGGATATCTCTCATCTAAATGAAGTACAGGATGAGGAATTAGAGATGAATAAAACCAAGGCACATACCTCAACCCTACCGAAGAAGATGACCATAACACAGGAGGGAGAAATAAGGAAGAAGATGAAGTATCACAAGAACCCTCCAGTCCTTAATATTACAGAAAATGATGCATAATTCATCATAGACAAAGTATAGGATAGAGGGGACAATGCACTACTGACAGCAGAAGCACAATGAGAAGAAATTATGGAGGCAATAATGGAAGTGGATGATATTTTAAAGAGGCCACAACTAAGTACAACACAACAGAAATAAAAATTAGAGGAAGCATCAGTGCAGAAAGATCAAGAAGAGACAGTTTAGACAGTGGTAATGAGCAGTGATAGATTCAAGGTCACAAAAGAAATGTTGGTAGTAGATGAAGACACAGTGAAAAAACCAATGAAGGATTTGGAACATCTGGAGTTGGTTATAGTGAACATATCTGCAAAGGCATTATATGGGTTTCAAGAAATCATAATGCATGAGGTTCAATTTAGAGCTAGGGAAGATGCCACCAACCTAGCACTTGACTGGGAGGTGAAGGAGATATTACAAGTGACTTGTGAACAAATAATGCTAGAGAAGAAGGAAGAGAATTAGTGAGAAAATAACTTAGAGAAGAAGCTTGCAAAATTATACAGTAGCATCCTAGACTGCGCGTAGGCCCAGGAAGTTATAGCAAAATAGAAGATACAAAATATTGCGTAGACAATGGAGAAGTAAAAATAAGAGATAACAAAGTTAACAAAGAAATTAACTCAAAGGACACCTCCAGAGGTACGAGAACAGAGAGAGGAGGCTACTACACACATAGATATCATAACGTAGGAGGTAAAATAAGTGGCACAGTTATATGATAGAACTACACATATTTGGACCAACCTGGAAGAGGATGAGAAGATCGAGTAGCTATAGTAGAGAGAGGAAAAGTTGAACAGTGTGGTTGAATACTTGAAGAAGAGGCAGAAGACCATGGACATATCCCTAAAACTAAAGGTCGCATAGGAGTTGAAATATTGGCAGGGAGAGGTAAAGACTGTGTAAGAGGAGAAATAATCAAGGCAGTCTCAGTTGGATCTATTTCAGTAAGAGGTCGAAAAGATGATCAACGAACTGTAAACAAAGAAAGAAATCTTGACACAGGTGCATGTAGAAAGAGAATATGACAAAGGAGGTTTTGGAAATACTAGTAGGAAAGAGTGCACATGTTAAGGAGAAAGTGACAAACTTAGAAAATAAGTTTCATGCACTGGAGTTAGCACTACAGAAGGTGAACTAAGTCTGCGGTTTCACTGTAGAAGGTGAAGGACGTTACTTACGGTGCACACTATAAATATGTATGAAGAATGAATGTTATGAATGAATGAGTTAATGGATCTAATGAATAATATGGTAAAATTCATGTTTAAGTGGAAATATAAGTAATAAAAACAACCCCAACCCCTTCCGTGATTGCAGACACCTGAGTGATTCCATCACCCATAATCCATCTAGAGGGAGACTGCACTATGCACTCTTTGTGTACTATTTCCTTCTGGTTTACCAAAGTGGTCGATGGTGATAAGGGTTTTGTTGGAGTACTAAGGTAGAACCCGAGTCATCCCATACATCCAATACCTACTCAACATCAATAATATAAGTGACAAATACGATCAACCAACCACCAAACAACAACCAACAACCAACCGCTTTCCCATTACAAAGCTCCCATATTTATATTTTTCCCTTGGACATTTCTTGGAATCTTTATTCCTCCTTGGGTATTGCATCTTCCACTATTTTTCGAGATTTTTCCTACTAATCTCTTTTCTCTTGGCCTTTTTTTCTACTTGTCTAGCTAGTGCTCGATATTTCTGGTGGTTTTCATTGCTTTTCCAATTGACATGTGGTTCTTTTCCCAAAACTTTGTCATTCCAAAAAACGGAGGGCCCAACACCATCAACTAGTAAAAACATTTTAGATCCTAATAACAATTGTAGGATATGTTGCATGGATGGGACAAGATAGTTGTCCTTCTTATAAGCTTTTTACAAGTTTCGGAAATCAACACAAAGATAAATATCACAAATTTTATTTCTAACAGGCACTAGATTGGCTAGCCAAATCGAATGCCTAACTTGGAAGATGATTTTTGAATTGAGGAGTTTTTTCAAATCCTTCTTGATCTAAAAATACTTCGACACCACTTCTCTCTTTACATATATACATGTAGCATATAACTTGATTCAAAATTAATTTACTGATAGTATTGGGGCGGTTTACACAATTCTAATGATGTGCTTTTTACCCAAAAACTCATAAATTGAAGATACATTTTGCTTAATGATGAGGTGACACAACATAAAATAAAAGAACTCAAATTACATACTTTTGTTTCATCTTTAAGTTCCCTTTAATCTGATGAAAATTTCCTTCATCATCTCCAATATAAAAAATCACATGTAAAATGACTCACATATGCTAATTTAATGAATTCTCTTAAATTCCATTACTCAAAACAAGAAAATAACTTCACCGTTGAAATCCATGTGAAATTCTGAGAAATTTGACCATAAAGTCGACCAATTTCCAAACTAGTTCAATTTCACCCTCTTTGGTGCATAAAAAAATGCATTAAATGCTCATTAATGGAAAATTGAGATAAGACTATTATAAATTAAATCAAATAAATAAATAGACCTCAAATTCATGAACCTTGTGAAAAATCGTGAAAAATGAGTATAAACATGCCTAGGTTCCATCATTGTCCCTCATGGTGCACTTTACGAGATGACATTTTAAATCTCTTCTTGGCACACAAATTGATACATCCATACAACCTTGAAATTTGTACCTTCCATTAGAATTCATGCATAATATCCCCAATAGATCTAGGCAGGGATTTTATGAATTTCTATGCAATTATGTTTTTTTTTCCACAAATATTTTGCATTCATTCTACTAAAGGCATTATGTCAAACATATTGAAAACATCCTAGGTACATTTGCAATAGAAGCAAATCATGGACTATTTTATTATGAATGGAGACTGAACACAACAATCCAATGGCTACTATAACAACTGCAATACATCAATGTAAAACATACAATACAAGCCAAAAACTTGGAATCATGTCACAACCCCCTCAACATATGAGATCCAACCCTCCAAGTGCCACAACTTCTCCAAGACAATCACTAAAACCCAAAACTGAAAACAAACCCAAGATGAAGCTGCAATGAAGATCTTGGATGGATCCTCCTCCTTGTCTAGCTAGGATGGATATTGCACCACCAAAACCAAACCAATAATGGAAGGGTTTTTCCCAAAACCCCAATGAAAATGCTTGATACAAGAGCACTCCAATAAGATATCAAATCATAATCATAATCATAAGTGAGGGGTTACCCTTCTTTTATACTTTTCCAACCCCTTCTATATCCTTCCACCATGCCTTCTAGAACTTCCCCTTTTGGACTAAATCAACTCTTCTAGAATTTTCCCCTTTTTTACTAAATCAAATATAATCCTTGTTTCTCCTTTAATTATTAATTAAACATTAAAATTACATTTTTAATGCTTAAGTGGTTAATTATTTAATGCCACTTTAAATACATAATATCCCATAACTAAATGACATTAATGATGCCCTCTGAATCCTTTTTTCTTCATTAAAAAGCCACAAAATTCCTTTTTACTACAAAATAGGGAAACCCAAAAATGGGGACATGACAAATCCTCCCTTCCCAAAGATTTATTGTCCTCGAGCAATGCCATCATGACTTGACACTCCATTGATTGATCCAAACTGAAATTGAAGATGATACTAGGATCCCAAACTTCCACGTAAGATGTCAAACATGCTCCACTCAAGGCATGGTCTGGCATTGTCCATACATAAGAGGCATCCTGAAAACCTCTAGCAAACAAGGCTACTCGGTGCTGAAATAACTTGATCATCTCATAAATGTACTACTTTGCTATGAAATCAACCTCATGAGAGAAACAAATAGCTATCACCTCTTTTTCAACTACTGCATTGTCTCTTGTCCTAGGGTCCCAAGCTATCATCATAAAGGAACCACCACGTTGGGGTTGCGCTAATCTAATCATAGTCATCCAACCATTGTGCTCACTCTGCATCCACAAGTTGTAATTCCTCAAAGGATCACATCCACTATCGAGGATCTTGCCCATCCAATATATCATCACTCTAATATCATATATCATAGATAAGTCTATGTGGTCATAAAGTCTCCAAGTATCGAAGGGAAAGACCTCAATACTCTAGTACCTCATGTCTGTTGCAATCATCCAATTATCATGCTGACAATCTCCCAACATATCGTCCCCAAATTACCTTTGGGTGAACACAATAAAACCATAGATGGTAAATTCACCAGGATCCCACACTATCCTGTAAGACATGAAGCACCCTCTACTCATAACATTGGTCTGTAAGGATCCAATACAATAATCCACTTGATTGCCCCTAATAAAAGAGGGAATCATAAGCTACATAAACGTAGTGAACTCCACAAAAGACCACTCCTCCAAGAAACCACTTCTAAGCCTCCCAAAAGTAGTCTCTAGAAAGTCAAAGTTGGTTCTTTCCTCTCTAATAATCGTCCACTTGTCAAGCATTGTAATCCTATGGTCCTAAAATAATATTGGAAAGGTACCACCATGTTGATGTTGCACCACTTTGATCATCATCATCGGACCAGCGTGCCTAGTCTGCATCCTCCTCACTTGGAACCCTAAGCTGATCTCCCTGAAGGGACTGAAGCCACCATCCTGAATCCTATCATGTGAAAGTGTCTCACTTAAGTCTAAGACTGAAATTCCATGGATGGTCTCAAGTCTATCCTTCCCTATAGAGTCAGTCTCGACCTCCCCTCTGCTGACGTTCGAAAAATAAAGCAAACCAATCCTTGTCACTACGTTGTCAACCTACTAATAGTTTTTTGCCTCATTGGCAACCATTGGAACCAAAATGAGCCAAGTCTCTAGTATGCCATCATCTAGAGGAAACCAAGTAATAGGATTCAACTATGTGCCTCCTAATATGTTTGGCTACTGTCGAACTATTCTTGGTAATCAACTATCATGATCACTGTAAATGTACCCAATTACATTGTTGAGTCCTATCATATGCGGTGCCTCACACTCATGCAAGTACTCAAAATTCCCTTCCAAAGTTGAATCACACATAATCCTCATGATCATCTCCCTAAGCATGAGCTTGAAAAATACATGTGTGTGACCTCCATAGCCATCCACCACTCCATTTGTTGATATTTCTAAGAACTGATCCACTACAATATGTATCCCCTCCTCTTCTCTGACAACATAGCCCAAATGAAAGAATTATGATATGGCTATAATATTTCCTTCCACCTCCGACTGACTTGGATGAACTCTCCATGTCCTTCAGAATATACTGTTGGCCTCAGAAGATGGCACTAGATGCTATTTCCACTGAATGCAAAACTGGAAAGTGTCAAGTGCATTGGTCAACCCCAATAGTATGACCAAGGACTCATGGTAATGTCAAAGGTAAAACCTATAGGTATCCTCCTTTATATCCCTACTCTGGTGATACCCCACTCGAGGATCGATATCTAACGGATATACCTCTCCATGAGGCTTGTCCATCCACTCATCAATCCTAAGTGAAACACACTCAATGATATGTTTGAAGTCTCTTTTTGAAGGCCTCCCAGGGGTAAATTCCCCAAAATCCCACTGCATACCATCGTACAACACTATATACTGTTGTATACCACTGCACCCCACTGTATCAATCCATCCCCTAATATCAAGTGAACCAGGATCCCATAGTGATTTATCCACAACCACCCTATACTTTGTTCCCTAATCAATTGGTGCATACACAACCTTGTTGGTTGGTCCACAAGGAATTTTATCAACTACTTTTATGTAGCTAAGCCTTGAGCCTAAAGAAACGGTTCATGCTCCCTGCAATGAAAACTAGACATATGATCAAAACCCTTTGTGTAAAAACTCTCTTCAAACACTTGCAAATCTAAATTCGCTTTGTGTGGAGTCATAACAAGGGGCTTCTCCTGCATATCATGAGTGCCACTCATTCCCTCATGTGTCACTACTACTAAATATGGTGGACTCATTGTTGTTTTCAATGATGAAGAGGGTGCCATGCTAATCTTGTAACAAAGCTCCTCAGTCTCCCTTACCTTTTCTTCAACAAACTAAAGATAAAGGTCCCTATCCATGAAAAACTGTAAGTAATCATATTTCATCTGCTCTAGTGCTTCTTTGATGTTGTGTAATTGAGCAGTAGTGATCCGATATGCAACTCTTTTTTTCTCTCTTCTATCTAAGTCTTCCACATAAGCTCTTTAATAATATTATGAGTACCATCTTCCCTTGTCAATACTTCACAATTTGTTCCGATAATTGGTCCTCCAAACTCTATCAGGGTGCAATCACATCCTCCTCATTATCAACTACCTCTCTCTCATCTCTGATACGCATCTCTTGAGAAATGAGGTCAACCTCACAAGGTATGTCATCCTCATAGTTATCGAGTAGTGTCACATGAACTGTTGCCTCCCGTTGTATCATCCTGTATCTTGTATATTTTTTTGTATCCTCATATACACTCACTCTACTAATTTCATTTGAACCAGGATCCCACACATCTTAAATATATCCATGCCACCAAAGAAAGGGATGTATCCTTGTCACTATCATCTGGTCCATGAAGCATGGTCCCACTGAATACTTCTGCAAATGCCACTAGAGCCTTTAATGGACCCTCCACAAGAGGTAACTCATAACCTCCATACTTCCAAACATGTATAGAGTCAACCATCTCTGAGTCATGCCTCCCCTCTTATACCCATAAATCTAAATGAGGTTCCTCCTTTGCATGCTCTTCCACTTTGTCCTCAACCTAAAACCACATAGGTGAAATATGTGATTCTTCTTGATACAAATACTCATATGGCGGAAGAGAGCTTGTGAACATGGTCTCATTTTATTTATGAAACCCACTTGGTAAATTATTTGTGCTTTCCTCATGCTCTTTTGTATGTTGATATAAGGTTTTTGATTTACCACACTCTAAACCAAACTCCTCATAGAGGCTCTTGGATACTTCCTTTGTATATCTACCCCATATTTCCTTGTTTCATGAATTTGATTGTCTATAAGATTTATACTACTACAATATATGCTTTATTCTTTCTTATGTCTAGAGAAGGTTCACCATTAATTCCTCCCCCATAGGCTTCAGCTCCTTGATTGGCGAGGAAGGAAGGAAAGTAGGTAAAACATCTTCCATTTATGATTCTATCCATTTATGTAACCCTTTAAAACTAACACATGTACATGGAATAACAGTCTCCAAGTTGAAATATACATATTATCTGGAGCCATTTGACTACTTATGGTGCCATGTTTCTCTAGTTCTTCTGTAATAAATCTCATGACTTTTTATGGAAAAACCCTGAAAATTTGTTGAAATTAAAATGATGATAACTTTAGCGTCGAGATTCTGTTTTGGCTGATTTTCTTTTTGAAATTTGGTATTTTTCTGAGAGGAATTCAAATACCCAATTTTTTTTGGAAAATTATACTAAGAAAGCTTCAAATCTGAGTCTGGAGTGCAAAACCCTCTTTCTTCCCTAAAACAATTCTGCAAAATGACCCCAATTTTTTTTCTCTAGCCAAGGAAAGTTCCCTCATGCAATCACATGCTGGAAAGATCACCAACTTTGACACCACTATAATATCCCCAATAAAGATAGGCAGGTATTTTACTAATTTCTATGCAATTATGTTATATTTTTCCATAAATATTTTTCATTCATTATACTAAAGACATTCAATCAAACATATTACAAACATCCTCGATACACTTGGAATAGAAAAGAATCATGGAATATTTTATTGGGAATTTAGACTAAGTAGAACAATCCAATGGCTACTTTAGCAGTTGCAAAACATCAATGTAAAACACACAATACAAGCCAAAAACCAATATCTCCTTCAACCATCGAATGGCTAGCCTTCTATGTCTTTGCCACTCTTGCAACTTCTCTAACTCTTTTCTTCAACTACCATCACAACCAATCTCCTTTCGCGACTGATTGATTCTTTTCATTACCTTTCTCATCTACTTCTGCCACCTGTTTTCAAAAGCCAAATCCGTCCTCAAAGCTCATTCATTTCTTGCATTCATCTCTTGTCGGCCCCCCATCTCCATAAACGCTTTCGTTATGATAACTCATGAACACTCCCGCAAATCACCTTCCCTCGAGCACAGGGGTTTATGTTTCCATATCAACTAAAGGAATATGTATCATCTATTCTTCCACTAGAAATAACTTGAGCCAAACAAATATTTCCGATAACAATCTTCCTCTGGCTCCTTCTTTGAATACAACTTTTTATTTTGAAAAACATTGGTGGTTCTCTGTAGAAAAATTGATAATATATCCTTCCAAGGTAGCATGCACCTAAAAATCCACAACATGTGATATCTAATTATCTAAATGGTGAAGAGTCAATAAACCCTCATCAATCTAGTTATATCTTCTTTTAACTAGATCTTTGTATTCTGGTGCTTCTTGCAACCGCTCTAATGAGTGAAATAACTCTTCAAGGAATCTGATCCAAAAGATATCATACTAGTCACTTTCAACTTCTAAATGAAGACAACACTTTTCAAAAACCTAAATCTTTTGTGCTACAACTTGGATTCCTATTGTATGAACGCATCACACCTTCTTTTCCACCGATTCTCAACATCATATTTATAAATCCAATGAGGCATCATGTAGAAACTCGCTTTAAATATCAGGTCCCAACAACATAACCATTTGTTAGCGCAATATTGAGACTGAGGTTCTCTAAGGTTGCAAACAAAAGGCATCATTGTAGTCTAGAAATGTTGGCATATTCATCCTTCTGAAAGGGAAAGATGTCTCACCTGAGGCGTAGCTGAGACCTGGATGATGAAGTGAGTCAAATATAATGCAACATTGGATTTACCATAACATTGATTAGAGACATGTGACAAATCCCAAAGATATGCATAAATAGTGATTAAATACTTAACCATACAAGAAAGAAGTAATTTCATGATAAAAAATAGATTCATACACATCATAGCAGATCATCATGACGAGAAATTTTAAGGCCCAAACACATCTTTATTTTAGCAACTCCAACATTACAAAATAATCATACATCAAAGGTCCCTAATACAATCCCTTGCGTAGCAAGATATGACTCCCTATAACACCATTATAGTCCCAATATCATGTTGTGAAGGAAATAGGACTATCAACAAAGGTCCTTACATTAGTAAGGAAAGACTCAAATAACCAGAGCATAACCCCAAAACTATGAGCTACAAAACTAATATCTCCTACTGTTGGAGCAATAATTTCCAAGAGAACAATGCATCAAACGAGGCATATTGGACCAATAAGGAGAGCGCACCATATTTTGAGGAAACACAACATGCACAACATGATTTGGGATAATCTGGCGCATATGTGGACAAACCTATCCATGCTAGGGTTAGGGTTTTGGAGTTCTATTGTAAGGGTTTAACCCTTTTTTGGAATATAAATAAGGGGTGTGAGGTAGATTAGATCATCATGATCATTAGAAGTTTTTCTATCCTTTTGTATGAGATATTTGGGTGACTTTTGAGTACTTGGAGCATATATTGGAGTTGAAGTTTGTTTTGAGAGTTGTGGAGCTCAGATGGAGCATATCAGGTCACAAAATATGGATCTTGGTGTGACACCGGTCTACCTCACTACTCTCTATTATCTTATGATGTAATATGTGTAGCACCTTTTGATGAATAAGAAAACAAGAAGAAGAACTTTGTGGATGTAGCCCAAGGGGGGTGAACCATGGTAAAAATCTGTGTGCAATGTGTCTAAATTTTTTATTATTTCTACAGTTATGGTTGATTGATTATATATATGAATGAATGATGTTACTTATAGTGCACACTAGAAATATGTATGTGGAATGATTGTTATGAATGAATGAGTTAATGGATCCGATGAATAATATGGTAAAATTCATGTTTAAGTGGAAATAGAAGTAATAAGAAAAACCCCAACCCCTTCCCTGATTGTGGACACTTGATTCATGCCATCACCCATAATCCATCTCGGGTGAGACTACGTTATGCACTCTATGTGCAATTTTTCCCTTCTGGTTTACTAGAGGGGCTGACGATGATAAGGGTTTTGTTGGAGAAATAAGGTAGAACCCAGGTCAGCCCATACATCCAAAAAATGTTTTTGTTTCCAGCTGGAACTTAGAAGGAAAGTCAAGAAGGGGTTTGGTGAAGAAGATGTAGTAGTAAAAAGGGATGTTCAGGCCATGGAATCCTACGAAGCAAGAGATTGAAATATGGTTGAAGACAAATAAGTTGGAGTTCATGTAGAAAGATAATAAGGGTTCCAAGTATACACCACATCAATATCTACAAAGGTATGTTTCTACTAATTTTCATGAAGCATTTTGTTTTTCCAGAAATATTGCAAGAGTGGATATTAAATTTGAAGGGTACCCATCCCACGAATTGGATTAAACCAATTGCATGGACTACTCAAGATATTGCACATTTGGAAAGCACTAATAATAAATTCATGCATGCAGTAGATTTTCGGTTGGATAGTATTATTGCAGGGTTTATTATTGAACTTAGATTAATTACAACTAAGTCATACATTGTAGCAGCACAAGATTTATTTAAGGGACCTAGAGGGAGGTACAACAAGTCACTTTACATGTCGATCAATATTGTATTATATGATAAAGGTGTGATGATCACGGAATAGACAACTAGATCACTTTGCACGCATGGGGGAGTTGGGGGAAGCACTAATGAAGATCTTAAATATAGAGAAGGCTATGGAGAGTAGCTAGAAGAAGGAAGAAATGGACCCCATTATGATGGATGGTGAGCATACCAGGGAAATCATAAAGAGAGTAGGTGTGACACACAATGGACGACCCTACCAGTATAAGATGAATACAAAGAAGAGGGAAGTAGCCGAGTGAGAAGGCTTGGACAGTGAGGAGGAATAGGTAGAGGATCTTCATGCCACATGGTAGATTGAGGATATATTGCATGCCACACTTGAGAGATCACTTTGCATGCATGGGGGAGCTAGGGGAAGCACTAATGAATATCTTAAATATGGAGAAGGCTATGGAGAGTAGCTAGAAGAAGGAAGCAATGGACCCCATTATGATGGATGGTGAGAAGACCAGGGAAATCATAAAGAGAGTAGGTGTGACACACAACGGACGACCCTACCTGTATAAGATGAATACAAAGAAGAGGGAAGTAGCCGAGCGAGAAGGCTTGGATAGTGAGGAGGAATAGGTAGAGGATTTTCATGCCACAGGATAGATTGAGGATAGAGTGCATGCCACATATGAGAGGAAAACCAAAGTTCAACTACCGCATTGTCTCTTGTCCTAGGGTCCCAAGCTATCCTCATAAAGGAACCACCACGTCGATGTTGCGCTACTCTGATCATAATCAACCAACCATTGTTCTCACTCTACATCCACACATTGTAATTCCTCAAAGGATCACATCCACTATCGAGGATCATGCCCATCCAATATATTATCACTCTAATATCATATATATTAGATAAGTCTATGTGGTCATAAAGTCTCCAAGTATAGAAGGGAAAGATCTCAATACTCTAGTACCTCATGTCTGTTGCAATCATCCAATTATCATCCTAACAATCTCCCAACATATCGTCCACAAATTCCCTTTGAGTGAACAAAATAAAAATATAGATGGTAAAGTCACCGGGATCCCACACTATCTTGTAAGACATGAAGCACCCTCTACTCATAACATTGGTCTGTAAGGATCCAATAGAATAATCCACCTGACTGCCCCTAATACAAGAGGGAATCATAAGCTACATAAACATGGTGAACTCCATAAAAGACCACTTCTCCAAGAAAAAACTTCTAAGCCTCCCAAAAGTAGACTCCAGAAAGTCAAAGTTGGTTCTTTCCTCTCTAATAATAGTCAGCCTATCAAGCATTGTAATCCTAGAGTCCTAAAATAATCTTGTAAAGGTACCACCATGTTGACGTTGCACCACTTTGATCATCATCATCAGACCAACGTGCCTAGTCTGCATCCTCCTCTCCTGGAACCCTAAGTTGATCTCCCTGAAGGGAGTGAAGCCACCATCCTGAATCCTATCATGTGAAAGTGTCTCACTTAAGTCGAAGATTGAAAGTCCATGGATGGTCTCCAGTTTGTCCTTTCCTATAGAGTAAGTCTCGACCTCCCCTCTGCTGCCATCCGAAAAATAAAGCAAACCAATCCTTGTCACTACATTGTTGATGTACTAATTGTTTTTTTGCCTCACTGGTAACCATCGGAACCAAAATGAGCCAAGTCTCTAGTATGCCATCCTCTAGAGGAATCCAAGTAATAGGATTCAACTATGTGCCTCCTAGTATGTTTGGCTATTGTCGAACTGTTCCCAGTAATCAACTATCATGATCACCGTAAATGTACCCAATTACATTGTGGAGTCCTATCATCTGTGGTGCCTCACACTCATGCGAGTACTCAAATTTACCTTCCAAAGTTGAATCACACATAACCCTCATGATCATATCCCTAAGCGTGAGCTCGAAAAATACATGTGTGTGACCTCCATAGCCATCCACCACTCTATCTGTTGATATTTCTGAGAACTGATCCACTACAATATGTATCCCCTCCTCTTCTCTGACAACATAGACCAAACGAAAGAATTATGATATGGTTATAATATTGTCTTCCACCTCCGACTGACTTGGATGAAATCTCCATGTCCTTCAGAATATACTGTTGGCCTCAGAATATGGCACTAGATGCCACTGCCAATGACTGCAAAACTGGAAAGTGTCAAGTGCGTTGGTCAACCCCAATAGTATGACCAAGGACTCAAGGTAACATCAAAGATAAAACCTATAGGTATCCTCCTTTATATCCCTACTATGGTGATACCCCACTCGAGGATCGATCTCTAACGGATATACCTCTCCATGAGGCGTTTCCATCCACTCATCAATCCTAAGTGAAACACACTCAACGATATGTTTGAAGTCTCTTTTTGAAGGTCTCCCAGGGGTAAATGTCCCAAAATCCCACTGCATATATCGTACCACACTATATACTGTTGTATACCACTAGACCCCAATGTATCATCATGTTCCACTATATCAATCCATCCCCTAATATCAAGTGAACCAAGATCCCATAGTGATTTATCCACAACCACCCTATACTTTTTTCCCCAATCAATTGGTGCATACACATCCTTGTTGGATGGTCCACAAGGGATTTTCTCAAATACTTTTATGTAGCTAAGCCTTGAGCCTAAAGAAATGGTTCATGCTCCCTGCAATGAAAACTAGACATATGATCAAAACCCTTTCTGTAAAAACTCTCGTCAAACACTTGTAAATATGAATTCTCTTTGTGTGGACTCATAACAAGGGGCTCCTCCCTCATATCATGAGTGCCACTCATTCCCTCATGTGTCACTACTACTAAATATGGTGGACTCATTGTTGTTTTCGATGATGAAGAGGGTACAACTCTAAGCTTGTAACAAAGATCCTCAGTATACCTTACCTTTTCTTCAACGAACTTAAGAGAAAGGTCTCTATCCATGAAACATTGTTAGTAATCATATTTCATCTACTCTAGTGCTTCTTTGATGTTCCGTAATTGAGCAATAGTGATCCCATATGGAACTCTTTTTTTCTCTCTTCTATCTAAGTCTTCCACATAAGATCTTTAATAATATTATGAGTACCATCCGTCCTTGTCAACACTTTCACAATTTGTTCTGATAATTGGTCCTCAAAACTCTGTCGGGGTGCAATAACATCCTCCTGATTATCAACTACCTCTCTCTCATCTAGTAGTGTCACATGAACTATTGCCTCCTGTTGTATCATCATGTATCTTGTATCTGTTGTTATATCCACATATACATTCACTCTACTAGTTTCATTTGAACCAGGATCCCACACATCTTAAATATATCCATGCCAACAAGCAAGGGATGTATCCCTATCACTATCGTCTGGCCCCTGAGGCATGGTCCCACTGAATACTTCTGCAAATGCCACTAGAGCCTTTAATGGACCCTCCACAAGAGGTCACTCATAACCTGCATACTTCCAAACCTGTATAGATTCAACCATCTCTGAGTCATGCCTCCCCTCTTGTACCCGTAAATCTAAATGAGGTTCCTCCTTTGCATGTTCTTCCACTTTGTCCTCACCCTGAAACCTCATAGGTGTAATATGTGATTCTTCTTGATACAAATACTCATATGGTAGAAGAGATCTTGTGAACATGGTCTCATTTTATTTAGGAATCCCACCTGGTAAATTATTTGTTCTTTCCTCATGCTCTTTTGTATGTAGATCTAAGGTTTTTGATTTACCACCCTCTAAACCAAACTCCTCATAGAGGCTCTTGGATACTTCCTTTGTATATCTACCCAATATTTCCTTGTTTCATGACTTATATTGTCTTGAATATTTATACTACTATAATATATGCTTTATTCTTTCTTATGTCTAGAGAAGGTTCACCATTAACTCCTCCCCCATAGGCTTCAGCTCCTCTATTGGCGAGGAAGGAAGGAAAGTAGGTAACAATCTTCCTTTTATGGTTATATCCATTTATATAACCCTTTAAAATTAACACATGTACCTGGAATAACTCTCTCCAAGTTGAAATATACATATTATCTAGAGCCATTTGATTTCTTATGGTGCCATGTTTCTCTAGTTCTTCTGTAATAAATTGCACGGCTTTTTATGGAAAAACCCTGAAAATTTGTCAAAAATAAAATGATGATAACTTTAGCTTCGGGATTTCGTTTTGGCTGATTTTATTTTTGAAATTTGGTATTTTTCTAAGAGGAATTCAAATAACCAATTGTTTTTGGAAAATTATACCAGGAAAGCTTCAAATCTAAGCTTGGAGTGCGCAACCCTCTTTCTTCCCTAAAACAATTTTGCAAAATGACCCCAATTTTTTTTTCTCTAGCCAAGGAAAGTGCTCTCATGCAATCACATGCTGGAAAGATCACCAACTTTGACACCACTGTAATATCCCCAATAGAGATAGGTAGGTATTTTACGAATTTCTATGCAATTATGTTATTTTTTTCCATAAATAGTTTTCATTCATTATACTAAAGACATTCAATCAAACATATTGCAAACATCCTAGATACACTTGGAATAGAAGAGAATCATGGAATATTTTATTATGAATTTAGACTGAAAAGAACAATCCAATGGCTACTATAGCAGTTGCAAAACATCAATGGAAAACACACAATAGAAGCCAAAAACCAATATCTCCTTAAACCATTGAATGGCTAGCCTTCTACGTCTTTTCCACTCTTGCAACTTCTCTAACTCTTTTCTTCAACTACCATCACAACCAATATCCTTCCATGACTGATTGATTCTCTTCATTACCTTTCTCATCTGGTTCTGCCACCTGTTTTCAGAAGACAAATCCTTCCTCAAAGCTCATTCATTTCTTGCATTCCTCTCTTGTCGCCCCCCCATCTCCAGAAACTCTTTCGTTATTATAACTCATAAACCCTCCCATGAATCACCTTCCCTGATAACTCATGAACCCTCCCATGAATCACCTTCCCTCGAGAACAGGGGTTTATGTTTCCATATCAACTAAAGGAATATATATCATCTATTCTTCCACTAGAAATAACTTGAGCCAAACAAATATTTCCCATAACAATCTTCCTCTGGCTCCTTCTTTGAGCACAACCTTTTATTTTGAAAATAATTGGTGGTTCTTTGTAGAAAAATTGATTATATATCCTGCCAAGGTAGCCTGCACCTGAAAATCCACAACATGTGATATCTAATTATCTAAATGGTGAAGAGTCACTAAACCCTCAACAATCCAATTATATATTCTTTTAACTAGATATTTGTATTCTAGTTCTTCTTGCAACCGCTCTAATGAGTGAAATACCTCTTCAAGGAATCTGATCCAAAAGATATCATACTAGTCACTCGCAGCTTCTAAATGAAGAAAACACTTTTCAAAAACCTAAATCTTTTGTGCTGCAACTTGGATTCCTATTGTATGAACGCATCACACCTTCTTTTCCACCGATTCTCAACATCATATTTATAAATCCAATGAGGCATAATGTAGAAACTCTCTTTAAATCTCAGGTCCCAACAATAGAACCATTTGTTAGTGAAATATTGAGATCGGGGTTCTGTAAGGTTGCAAACAAAATACATCATTGTAGTCTAGAAATGTTGGCATATTCATCCTTCCGAAAGGGAATGAAGTCTCACCTGAGGCATTAGCTGAGACCTAGATGATGAAGTGAGTAAAAAATAATGCAACATCGGATTTACCGTAACATTAATTAGAGACATGTGATAGATCCCAAAGATATGCATAAATAGTGATTGAATACTTAACCATACAAGAAAGAAGTAATTTCATGATAAAAAATAGATTCATACACATCATAGAAGATCATCATGACAAGAAATTTTAGGGCCCAAACACATCTTTATATTAGCATCTCCAACATTCCAAAATAATCATACATCAAAGGTCCCTAATACAATCCCTTGCGTAGCAAGATATGACTCCCTATAACCCCATTATATTCTTAATATCATGTTGTGAAGGAAATAGGACTATCAACAGAGGTCCTTACATTAGCAAGGAAAGACTCAGATAACCAGAGCATAACCCCAAAAATATGAGCTACAAAACTAATATCTCCTACTGTTGGAGCAATAAGTTTTATGAGAACAACGCATCAAATGAGGCATATTGGACCAATAAGGAGAGTGCGCCATATTTTGAGGAAACACAACATGCACGATAGGATTTGGGGTAATCTGGTGTGTATGTTTTTGCTATTTTGATCATAGTGATCCAACCATTTTTATCACTCTACATCCACAAGTTGTAATGCCTCAAAGGATCATATCCACTATCGAGAATCATGCCCATCCAATATATCACCACTCTAAGATCGTATATCATAGATAATTCTATGTGGTCACCAAGTATCCAAGTATCAAAGGGAAATACCTCAATACTCTAGTACCTCATGTATGTTGAAATCATCCAATTAGCATCCAGACAATCTCCCAACATATCGTTTGCAAATTCCCTTTGGGTGAACACAAGAACCCCATAGATGGTAAAGTCACTAGGATCCCACACTATCTTGTAAGACATGAAGCACCCTCTACTCATAACATTTTTCTATAAGGATCTAATACAAGAATCCACCTGATTTCCCCTAATAAGCGAGAGAATCACAAGTTGCATAAACACGGTCAACTCCACAAAAGACCACTCCTCCAAGAAACCAATCCTAAGCATCCAAAATGTAAACTCCATAAATTCAAAGTTGGTTCTCTCCTCTCTAATAATAGCCAAACTGTATAGAATTGTAATCCTAGGGTCCCAAAATAATCCTGTAAAGGTACCACCATGATGATGTTGGACCACTCTAATCATCATCACCGGACCAACATGCCTAGTCTGCATGATCCTCTTCTAGAACCCTAAGTTGATCTCCCTGAAGGGACTGAAGTCACCATATTTAATCCTCTCATGTGAAAGTTTCTCACTTAAGTCTTAGCCTACAATTCCATGGTCGGCCTCAAGTCTTTCCTTCCTTATAGAGTAAGTCTCGACGTCCCCTCTACTGACGTCACAAAAATAAAGCAAACCAATCCTTGTCACTACTCTATCAACTATCATATTAATCAATATGTCACTCAAATGAATTCCTAGATTCCACCACCAAATTTGGAGTCTATCACTTCGAATACCTACTAGTTGTTTTTGTGCTTCATTAGTAACCGTCGGAATCAAAATGAGCCAAGTTTATGGTATGCCATAATCTAGTGGAAACCAGGTAATAGGAGTCAAATATGTGCCTCCTAATATATTTGGCTACGGTCGAATTGCTCCAATAATCGGATATCATGATTATCGTCAATGTACTCAATTACTTTATGGAGTCCTATCATCTGTGGTTCTTCATACTCATGCGAGTAGTCAAAATTCTCTTCCAAAGGTGAATCAAACATAACCCTCATGATCATCTCCCTAAGCACGAGCTCAGAAAATACATGTGTGTGACTTTCATAGCCATCCACCACTTTGTCAGCTGATATCTTTGAGAACTGATCCACTACAATATGTATCCCCTCCTCTGCTCTAACAACATAGCCCAAATGAAAGAACTTTGATATGGCTATAATATTGTCTGCCACCTTCGAC
The DNA here is from genome assembly GCA_009831015.1 of Picea engelmannii. Classification (NCBI taxonomy): domain Eukaryota; kingdom Viridiplantae; phylum Streptophyta; class Pinopsida; order Pinales; family Pinaceae; genus Picea; species Picea engelmannii. The sequence goes on from ML794965.1 coordinate 289,229, forward strand.
TGACATGGATGAACTCTCCATGTCCTACTAAATATATTGTTGGCCTCGGAAGATGGCACTAGATTCCACTAGCATTGAATGTAAAACTGAAAAGTGTTTAGTGCGTTGGTCAACGCCAATGGTATGACCAATGACTCATCTTGTCTAGTGATTCTGTGATGCTTCGTAATTGAGCACTAGTGATCCCATATGCAACTCATTTCTCTTTCTCTTCTATCTATGTCTTCCACATAATATCTTTAATAATATTATGAGTACCATCTTCCCTTGTCAACACTTTCACAATTTGTTCCAATAATTGCTCCTCCAAACTCTGTTGGGGTGCAATCACATCCTCATCATCATCAACTACCTCTCTCTCATCTCTGATACACATCTCCAGAGAAATGAGGTCAATCTCACAAGGTATCTTATCCTCATCAAGTAGTGTCACATGAATTGTTTCCTCCCATTGTATCATCATCTATCATGTATGTGTTGCAGTATCATCCTATGCACTCACTCTATTAGTTTCATTTGAACTAGGATCCCACACATCTTCATTACATCCATGCCAACAAGCAAGGTATTTGTCCCTGCCACTATCTCCTAGTATTTGTAATTCCCAACATGTATAGAGTCAACCATATCTGATTCATGCCTCCCCTCTTGTAGCTATAAATATAAATGAGCTTCCTCCTTTACATGCTCTTAAACTTTGTACTCAACCTGAAAGATCAGAGGTGCAATATGTGATTCTTCTTGATCCAATCCTCATATGATGGAAGAGAGCTTGTGAACATGGTCTCATTTTATTTAGGACCCCCACTTGGTAATTGATTTGTTCTTTCCTCATGCTCTTTTATATGTTGATCTGAGGTTTTTGATTTACCACCCTCTAAACCAAACTCCTCATAGAGGCTCTTGGATACTTCCTTTGTATATCTACCCAATATTTCCTTGTTTCATGACTTAGATTGCCTTGAAGCTTTAAAATGTTGCAAGCTATGATTTATTTTTTTTTGTGCCTGGAGAAGGTTCACCATTAACGCCTCCCCCATAGGCTTCACCTCCTCAGGGACTTTATGAATTTCTATGCAATTATGTTATTTTTTTCCATAAATACTTTTCATTCATTCTACTAAAGACATTCTCTCAAACACATTGAAAACATCCTAGATACACTTGAAATATAAGAGAATCATGGAATATTTTATTATGAATGGAGACTGAACACACCAATCCAATGGCTACTATAGAAGCTGCAAAACATCAATGGAAAAAACACAATACAAGCCAAAAACCTGGAATCACATCATGGCCCCATCAACATCTAAGATCCAACCCTCCAAGTGCCACAACCTCTCCAAGAAGATCACTGCAACCCAAAACTGAAAACAAACCCAATATGAATCTCCAATGAAGATCCTAGATGGATCCTCCTCCTTGTCTATCTAGGCTAGATATTGCACCACCAAAACCAAACCAATAATGGAAGGGTTTTTCCCAAAACCCCAACAAAAATGCTTGCTACAAGAGCACTCCAATAAGATATCAAATCATAATCATAATCATAAGTGAGGGGTTACCCTTATTTTATACTTTTCTAACCCCTTCTAGATCCTTCCTCCATTCCTTCTAGAAATTCCCCTTTTGGACTAAATCAACTATTCTAGGATTTTCCCCTTTTTGACTAAATCAAATATAATCCTTATTTCTCCTTCAATTATTAATTAAACATTAAAAATACATTTTTAATGATTAAGTGGTTAATTATTTAATGTCACTTTAAATACATAAACTCCCATAACTAAATGACATTAATGACCCCCTTTGAATCTCTTTTTCTTCATTGACAAGCCATGGAAGTCCTTTCTACTACAAACAGGGAAACCCAAAAATGGGGACATGCCAAATCCTCCCTTCCCAAAGATTGTTTGTCCTCAAGAAATACCATCATGACTTGACACTTCATTGATTGATCTAGACCGACACTGAAGATGATACCAGGATCCCAAACTACCCTGTAATATGTCGAACATGCTCCACTCAAGGTGTGGTATGGCATTGTCCAGACATAAGAGGCCTCCTGAAAACATCTAGCAAGCAAGGATACTCGGTGTTGAAATAACTTGATCAACTCATCAATGCACTGTTTTTCTAGGGAATCAACCTCATGAGAGAAAAAAATAGCAATCAACTCTGTGTCAACTACCACATTGTGTCTTGTCCCAGGGTCCCAATATATACTCATAAAGGAACCACCATATTGATGTTGCACTACTCTTATCATAGTCATCCAACCGTTGTGTTCACTCTGCATCCACAAGTTTTAATGCCTCAAAGGATTGAAACTACTATCAAGGATCATGCCCATCCAATATATCACCACTATAAGATTATATACTATAGATGAGTCTATGTGGTCACCAAGTCTCCAAGTATCAAAGGGAAATACCTCAATAGTCTAGTACCTCCTATCTGTTGCAATCATCCAATTATCATCCAGAAAATATCCCAACATATCATCTGCAAATTCCCTTTGGGTGAACACAAGAACCTCGTAGATGGTAAAGTCACCAGGATCCCACACTATCCTGTAACACATGAAGCACTCCTCCAAGAAACCACTCCTAAGCCTTCCAAAAGTAAACTTCGTAAAGTCAAAGTTACTTCTCTCCTCTATAATAATAGCCGAACTATATAGCACTATAATCCCAGGGTCCCAAATAATCCTTGAAAGGTACCACCATGTTGCCGCTGCACCACTTTGATCATCATCATCGGACCAACGTGCTTAGTCTGCATCCTCCTCTCTTGGAACCCTAAGCTGATCTCTCTAAAGGGAGTGAAGTCACCATCCTGAATCCTCTCATGTGAAAGTGTCTTAAGTCTAAGCTTGCAAGTCCATGACTGGCCTCAGGTCTATCCTTCCCTATAGAGTAAGTCTCGAGCTCCCCTCTATTGATGTCCAAAAATAAAGTAGATCAATCCTTGTCACTACTCTATCGACAATCATTTGAATCAATTTGTCATTCAAATGAATTCCCGAATCTCACCACCAAATTGGGAGTCTGTCACTTCAAATACCTACTTGTTGTTTTTGTCCCTCACTGGTAAGCATCGAAATCAAAATGAGCCAAGTCTCGTGTATTCCATCATCTAGTGGAAACCAAGTAATAGGAGTCAAATATGTGCCTCATAATCTGTATGGCTATTATCTAAGTGCTCCAGGTAATTGTCTATCCTGATCACTGTTAATGTACCCAATTACTTTGTGGAGTCCTATTATCTGTGATGTGTCATACTCATGCGAGGAATCAGATTTCCCTTCCAAAGGTGAATCAAACATAACCCTCATGATCATCTCCCTAGGTGAGAGGTCAAAAAATACATATGTGTGACCTTTGTACCATCCACCACTCTATCGGGTGATATCTCTGAGAACTGATCCACTACAATATAAATTCCCTCCTCTGCTCTGAAAACATAGACCAAATGAAATAACTCTGATATGGCTATAATATTTTCTTCCACCTCCGAATGACATGGATGAACTCTCCATGTCCTACTAAATATATTGTTGGCCTCATAAGAGGGCACTAGATGCCACTGCCACTGACTGAAAAACTAGAAAGTGTCAAGTTCTTTGGTCAAACCCAATGGTATGACCAAGGACTCAAGGTAACGTCTAAGAGAAACCCTATAGGTATCCTCCTCTCTATCCCTGCTCTGGTGATGCCCCACTCAAGGATCGATCTCTAAGGGATATACCTCTCCATGCAGATTTTCCATCAACTTATCGATCATAAGTGAACCAAACTCAGTGATATGTATGAAGTCTCTTTCTTAAGGTATCCCTAGGGGAAATGTCCCAAAATCCCACTCCATACCATTGTACAACACTATATACTATTGTATACCACTGCACCCCACTATATCATCATGTGCCACTGTATCTATCCCTCCCCTAATATCAACTGAATGGGGATCCCATAGTGATGTATCCACAACCACCCTATACTTTGTTCCCCAATAAACTAGTGCATATACATCCTTGTTGGCTAGTCCACAAGGAATTTTCTCAAATACTATTTATGTAGCCAAGCCTTGAGCCTAAAGAAATGACTCATGGTCCATGGAATGCAAAATAGACGTATGATCAAAACACTTTGCGTAAAAACTCTCCTCAAACACTTGCAAATATGAATACTCCTTGCGTGGACTCATCATAACGATATCCTCCTCATATCATGAGTGACACTCATTCCCTCATGCATCACTACTACTAAATATGGTGGAGTCTCTGTTGTTTTCAATGATGAAGAGTGTTCCACACTAAGCTGGTAACAAATCTCCTCAATCTCCCTTCCCTTTCCTTCAACGAACTTAAGAGCAAGGTCCCTATCCATGAACAACTGTAAGTAATCATATTTCATCCACTCTAGTGCTTCTTTGATGTTGTGTAATTGAAAACTAGTGATCCCATCTGCAACTCCTTTTTTCCTCTCTTCTATCTGTGTCTTCCACATAAGATCTTTAATAATCTTATGAGAACCATATGCCCTTTTCAACACTTTCACAATTTGTTTCAATAATTGGTCCCCCAAACTATGTTAGGGTGCAATCACATCCTCCTCCTCATCAAATACCTCTCTCTCATCTCTGATACATGTCTCATGAGAAATGAGGTCAACCTCAGAAGGTATCTCATCCTCATCACTATCGGGTAGTTTCACATGAACTATTTCCTCTCGTTGTATCATCCTGTATCATGTATGTGTTTTGATATCCTCCCGTGAACTCACTCTACTAGTTTCATTTGAACCAGTATCCCATAGATATTCAATATATCCATCCCAACAAGTAAGGTATGTATCCCTATCACTATCGTCTGGTCCCTGAAGCATGGGCCCACTCACTACTTCTGCAACTACCACTAGAGCCTTTAATGGCTCCTCCACAAGAGGTAACTCATAACCTCCATACTTCCCATCATGTACAGAGTCAACCATCCTTGATTCCCACCTCCCCTTTTGTACCTGTAAATCTGAATGAGGTTCCTCCTTTGCATACTCTTCCACTTTGTCCTCAACCTGAAAGCTCATATGTGCAATATGTGATTCTTCTTGATCCAAATCCTCATATGGAGGAAGAGATATTTTGAACATGGTCTCATTTTATTTAGAACTCCCACCTGGTAATTGATTTGTTCTTTCCTCATTCTCTTTTGTATGTTGATCTGAGGTTTTGATTTACCACCCTCTAAATCTATTAGGGTCCTAACCCACACATAGGTAGAACAATATATTCGGATGTAATAAAGGTCAATATTAATAAAGCCTTGAAATACAATAGAATAAGTCGAATGTAAGAAGACCTAATAGAATATTCCTCTTCTATAAGGATCTTCCTCTAGATGCTTCTTTTGATAGACATATTTAGTATAAATAGGAGTCCAGGGTATGAGAACCCTAGCTTGGAGATTATTGTAATAGATCTCTTCTCAACTAGAGGTTGCCCCCTTGAAGAGGCCCATGAACATTGCTCTCAGAATCAAAGTGTTATTTCTGTTGTTATTCTTATATCATTTCAGTGTTGTTGTGGTGATTATTCTTGTTATAATGTTGTTATTCTACCATTTCTAGCATTTTATTTTTGTTTTGCATACTTTTTATATATGGTATATTACAGGTGGTATCAGAGCACTTTCCTTGGCAAAAATTGTGGGTAAATTTTTTTTCAGGGTAGAGACGTATTCCGGTGTCTTTAAGCCACATAGATCTGTCATTACATGCATAAACCCATGGTTGAGGGATTCATACACACATGAAATACACGTGGTTCTTAAGCGCACATCTGCTGGCCACCCTTGTAACCCCTATTGGTACCCCTTCGAGTGGTAATGCATCATAAAACACCTGTGTACGGATCGACCTAGATTTCCTGAAGCCCTCTTTAGATAAACTGATCGGCTTCCTGACTGCTATAGTGCCACTGAGAAAAACACTCGGGAATATACTCTCCAGTACCTGGGTAGTCAGGTAGTAAGGCTAAGGGTACGCTCTATCCTCCTTAGTTAGTTCCCTAAGATATTGGGCCGAGTACTACTGTTGGACCCCACACGTATATCAAAGAGCTATAGCACAGGGAAAACCCCTGTCTGTAGAACCCTTGAATACCTAACCCTTGGGGAGATAAACATACAAGATCTATTGTCGTGCAACTGTGTTGAGGTTTCCAAGTAAATACACATTTCTTTCTGGTTAAGCATTTGGGAATTTCCTCTCTGCAGTATTCTTCAGACCGGAGTATAACTCTGTAAAAAAAGAAAAATAAAAAGAAAAAATTATGGAAATGTTTTCACCATTATTTCAGACCTATTCCATTGGATTCATCTATTTTCCCTTATCACATTCATACATATCATTTTTCGGCAATTTTTTTTACCCGACCCGCCCCTTTTTAGTTCCCCCATCCTCATGGCCCATACCCATAGCCAAGACTTGGAAGCTCGCTCCAACACCTTGCAATCTAGTCTCATCGAGACCCAACAAGAAGTGAAACAACTCAGTGCCAATGTTGCTTCCATCAATACAACCATGTAGTCCTCAATGGAAGAAATCAAACAAGACCTCACCACCCAACTTGAATTGGTCTTTTCGGCACTCTGCACCAAACTACATATCCCTACAGATAACCCTTCCTCTTCCTCACCTCTACATACTGAAGGTGAACATTCCTCTCATTCCCATAACTTTCAGAACCATCACTTTCAACATGACCTATGCCTTCCGTGGGTTGATGTGACCAAATTTGATGGCTTGGACCCCACTGGTTGGGTATCCCAAATGGAACATTATCTATCTTTATATGGAATTACAGATGACTTGGCCAAACTCCGGTATGGTGTTCTCCATCTATATCATGAATGTTGTCAATGGTGGCAATGGAGAAAAACTTCTCGTCAAGGGTATAATGCTTGGACACACTTTGTGGAAGATCTTTATGAACACTTTGACACTAACACCAACCATTTGGTTCGTTTGACAAAGTTGAAACAATCAGGAAAAGTGGAGGACTTTATAGTTGCCTTTGAGCGCCCAGCTTTTCGGACAAAGGGCATGTCTGATGCCTTTTTTCGAGAATGTTTTATCAGTGGCCTCAAGGATGAGATTCGGGCCCATGTCCTCATGGCTCAGCCTTAGAGTTGGGTGGAGGCTACTAAAAGAGATAAAGAAGCACAACAAGTTGTATCTTCTCAAAACCGAAAACCCTCCTTTATCCCTTTCCCTAAACTAGTAAATCCCACTACTCCCTCCACTCCACTAAAGATCCAAAAATTGACCAGGGATGAAATGGATGAATGCCAACTCAAAGGCATTTGTTATAATTGTGATGACAAATATTTCTCGGGCCACAAGTGTAAGGAACAAAATTTGTTTATGGCCATCTCCAAGGATATTTTGGAAGAGGATATTGAAACTCCCCTCGTGTCTGAGTCACCTGAAACCCCCGAGATAAACCCTTCCTTAGACCTTCCCGATGTAGAACCGATCATTTCCCTCAATGCTCTCACTGGCTTCTTCACTCCCCAAACCCTCAAGATAATCAGTTACATCAAGCATCAGAAGGTCATCATTCTGGTTGATAGTGGAAGCACCCATAATTTTATTCATCACCACATTTCCCAAGAAACTCATTGCTACATCCATGCCGTCAATAATTTCCAAATCATGATTTCCAATAGTTGCTCCATGAAATGTGGAGGGCGTTGTGAGAATGTGCATCTCCAAATTGGTGACTACCACCTGAAATCTCATATGTTTGATATCGACATGGGTTGTTGTGACATTGTTTTGGGTGTAGACTGGCTAAGGACTTTGGGTCCCATTCTCATGGATTTTCAGGAATTAACCATGTAATTTGACCAGGAGGGCCACCAATATAAGTTCCAAGGCATCAATGTTAGTTCACCTGAGATCATTAGTTCCCATCGCATGGAAAAGGTGCTCAAAAAGGGTCATTATGGTGTTATTGCTCAACTCCATGCCATATAAGCAACAGAAACAGCCTCGGTGCCGCAAGACCTCAAGCCATCCTTTCTAAACATCAAATGGTATTTTCCACTCCCTAGGGAATCCCTCCTTCATGTGGTGTTCATGATCATTCCATTCCCCTTGTACCCGAAAGCCTTCCTCCCAATATCCATTTGTATCGTCACCCCTTTTCCCAAAAAAATGAACTTGAGAAAATTGTCCAGGAAATCCTTAATGTAGGTGTTATCCTCCCTAGTACGAGCCCCTACTCTCCTATGGTCATGGTCCTATAGAAAGAAGGTTCTTGGCAAATGTGTCCTGAATTCTGTGCCCTCAACAAACTTACCATTAAAGAAAAAATTCCCATTCCTGTCATTGATGACCTCCTGGATGAACTGAGTGGCACCCAATTCTTTACTAAACTTGATCTTCGTTCGGGCTACCACCAGATACGTATGAAAGAGGTAGACATTCCCAAGAATTCCTTTAGAAATCATGAGGGCCACTATGAGTTTTTGGTCATGCCCTTTGGCTTGTGTAATGCCCCCTCCACCTTCCAAAGCCTCATGAATCATCTCTTCCATCCTTATCTCTGTCATTTTGTCTTAGTTTTCTTTGATGATATCCTCATCTATAGAAAGACCTAGAAAAAACATCTTGCTCATGTGGATCGAGTTCTCCATCTATTCTCTTAGCACCAACTTTTCCTGAAACAGTCTAAATGTGCTTTTGGCATCTCAGAAGTAGAGTACTTGGGTCATCTGGTTGGCAAGGACAGCGTCAGGGTGGATCCTAAAAAGATTGAAGCTATGCAAGACTGGCCTCACCCAAATACTCTCAAAATCTTACATGGATTTTTGGGCTTAACAGGTTATTATCGCAAGTTTGTTAAGAATTACAGAAATATTGAAAAACCTCTCACTGCTCTCCTAAAAAAGAACTCTTTCACTTAGACTCCAGCTATTTCTCAAGCTTTTCAAACCTTGAATATGGCCATGTGCACCACCCCAGTCCTAGACCTTCCTGATTTCACAAAGACCTTTGTCTTGGAATGTGATGCTTCATGGAAAGGAATTGGTGTTGTCCTTATGCAAGAAGGTCAACCTTTGGCCTTTACCAGCAAGAAACTATCTGAAAGAAATCTGGGCAAATCTATCTATGAAAATGAAATTTTGGCTATTCTGCATGTCGTTTATTTGTGGTGCTCTTATCTATTGGGGCAATGCTTCCAAATTAAGACAGACCATCAAAGCCTCAAGTATTTTTTGGAACAACACATTTCCTCCTCGGAGCAACAAAAATGGGCAACTAAGCTATTTGGCTATGATTATGAGATCATTTACAAGAAAGGCAAAGAAAATGTGGTTGCGGATGCACTTTCCCGCAAATATGAAGATGAAGGATCCCTCTTTTCTCTTTCCTTCATTGTACTAGATTGGCTCCAAGCCGTTCTCCAGGAATGGCTACAAGATCCCAAAAGTTCGCAGTTGATCCAACAATTGTAGTCCAATGCTCCAACTCCCCCAGTGTACTCTTGGCTCCATGATGAGCTTTGATACAAAGGCTGTTTGTATTTAAGTAAACAATCAAAGCTTAAATCCACGGTACTTTATGAGCTTCATGCTACACCGAAAGCAGGGCAATCCGGGTTCACCAAAACCTATGACAGGGTCAAACGTTCTTTTTTCTGGGATGGTATGAAACAGGACATTCATAATTTTTTCACCAAATGTGATGTGTGTCAACACAACAAGGGAGAAATAGTTAAATCTATGGGCACACTACAACCGCTCTCGATTCCACCTGCTATTTGGAAGGACATCTCTATGGATTTTATTACAGGCTTACCCAAATCGGGAAATAAATCAGTCATCATGGTGGTTGTTGATCGCATTTCAAAGTATGCTCATTTCTGCGCTCTTCAACACCCGTTTACAACATTCACGATGGCTCAAATTTTCATGGATAAGGTCTTCAAGCTTCATGGCATGCCACATTCTATTGTTTTTTATCACGACCCAACTTTCACAAGCAATTTTTGGCAAGAACTGTTCAAGCTACAAGGCACCCAATTGCATCTCAGTACATTTTATCATCCCCAGACTGATGGTCAAATAGAGGTTGTCAACAAGTGTTTGGAAACATATTTGAGGTGTTTTTCCTCGGAAAAGAAAAATTAGTGGGTTCAATGGTTACCCCTAGATGAATGGTGGTACAACACTTCATACCATACAACTACACACAAGACTCCTTTTGAAGCAGTATATGGACATAAGCCACCTTTAGTTCTCTCATACTTACCTGGTGTCTCAAAGGTCCAGGCGGTTGACCAAACACTTACAGTTCGAGAGGCTATTCTCCATACCCTCAAAGAGAATTTGGTCATGGCATAGAATCGCATGAAGCAACAAGAAGATCAAGGTCACTCTGAACATCAATTTCAAGAAGGGGATCATGTGTTTCTTCGCCTACAACCTTACAAGCAGAATTCCCTCAAGGCCGAGCATTGTCAGAAGGTAGTGCCCAAATTTTATGGTCCTTATACAGTTCTCAAGCGTGTGGGAAAGGTGGCCTATCAGTTAGCTTTTCCTAGGCATTCGAAGCTACATCCTATTTTTCATGTTTCCTGCTTAAAGAAGGTGATCGAAACTAGGTGCCAAATTGAAACGAACATTCTCGAGTTAGCCGAAGAAGGATCCATTTGGCTACAACCACAAGCCATTTTGGACCAGCATGAGCGTCGCCTGCATCAGAGAACCATCAAGGAACTGTTAATCCAGTGGAAAGATACAACTTTAGCAGATGCCACTTGGGAACCAACTACCATTCTGCAACAATTTCCGCATCTCAAGCCTTGAGGACAAGGTTGTTTTTAAGGGGGAGGACATGTTAGGGTCCTAACCCGCGCATAGGTAGAACAATATATTCAGATGTAATAAAGGTCAATATTAATAAGGCCTTGGAATAAAATAGAATAAGTCGAATGTAAGAAGACCTAATAGAAGCTTCTGCTTCTAGAAGGATCTTCCTCTAGATGCTTCTTTTGATAGACATATTTAGTATAAATAGGAGTTGAGGGTATGATAACCCTAGCTTGCAGATTATTTTAATAGAGCTTTGCTCGATTGGAGGTTGCCTCCTCGAAGAGGCCTGTGAACATTGCTCTCAGAATCAAAGTGTTATTTCTATTTTTATTCTTATATCATTATTGTGGTGATTATTCTGGTTATATTGTTTTTATTATGCCATTTGTATCATTTTATTTCTGTTCTGCATACTTTTTATATCTGGTATATTACAAAACCAAACTCCTCATAGAGGCTGTTAGATACTTCCTTTGTAGATCTACCCAATATTTCCTTGTTTTGTGACTTAGATTGTCTTGAATATTTAAACAATTGCAAGATATGCTTTATTATTTCTTGTGTCTGGAGAAGGTTCACCATTAACTCCTCCCCCATAGGCTTCACCTCCTCTACTAGAGAGGCAGGAAGGAAAGTAGGTAACAATTTGTCATTTATGATTATATCCATTTATGTAACCCTTTCAACCTGATGCATGTATCTGGAATAAAAATCTCCAAGCTGAAATCTACCTATTATCTGGAGTCATTTGATTGTTTATGGTGCCATGTTTCTCTAGTTCTTATGTAATAAATTGCGCAACTTTTTCCGGAAAAACCCTGAAATTTTGTCAAAATTAAAATGATGATAACTTTAGCTTTGGGACTCCATTTCAACTGATTTGTTTTTTGAATTTTGGTATTTTTCCGAGAGAAATTCAAATACCCATTTGTTTTGGAAAATTATACTCAAAAATCTTCAAATAGGAGCTTTAAGTCCACAACCCTCTTTTTTCCCTAAAACAATTATGCAAAAAGACCCCATTTTTTTTTTTATCCAGCCAAGGAATGCGCTCTCATGCATTCACGGGTTGGCAAGATCACCATATTTGATACCAATGTAATATCCCAAATAGAGCTAGGCATGTATTTTATGAATTTCTATGCAATTATGCTATTTTTTCCATAAATATTTTGCATTCATTCTACTAAAGACATTCCCTCAAACATATTGCAAACATCCTAGATACACTTGGAATAGAAGAGAATCATGGACTATTTTATTATGAATGGATATTGAACAAAAAAATCCAATGGATACTATAGAATCTGCAAAACATCAATGGAAAACACACAATACAAGCCAAAAACCTGGAATCATGTCATGCCCCCCTGAACATCTGAGATCCAACCCTCCAAGTGCCACAACCTCTCCAAGAAGATCATTGCAACCCAAAACTGAAAACAAACCTAAGATGAAGCTCCAATGAAGATCCTGGATGGATACTCCTCCTTGTCTAGATAGGATGGATATTGCAGGACTGAAACCAAACGAATAGTGGAAGGGTTTTTCCCAAAACTCCAACGAAAACGCTTGCTACAAGAGCACTCCAATAAGATATCAAATAATACACATAATGATAAGTGAAGGTTTACCCTTGTTTTATACTTTTCCAACCCCTTCTAGATCCTTCCTCCATTCATTCTAGAACTTCCCCTTTTGGACTAAATCAACTCTTCTAGAATTTTCCCCTATTTGACTAAATCAAATATAATCATTATTTCTCCTTCAATTATTAATTAAACATTAAAAACAAATTTTCAATTCTTAGGTGGTTAATTATTTAATGTCACTTTAAATACATAACCTCCCATAAATAAATGAGATTAAATGAACCCCTTTGAATCCTTTTATCTTCATTGACAAGCCACAAAAGTATTTTCTACTACAAAATGGGGAAACCCAAAAATAGGGACATGACATTGTGCCACCTCAAGATTCATGCAAACCTTGAAATCCATGCATTGGGATGTGTGCAAGATCTCGGGATGTGTGCATACCTTGGGATCCATTCATACATGTATCTTGGGATGTGTGCAGGCATTGGGATCCATGCCCAATATAGGGTGCACCCCCCCCTAGACCATACCCGAATTAGATAACAACCTAATTTCAAAATTTGGAGGCATCTTCGTTAAATGTGGGTCGTTGGCATAATGGTTAAGTTGTTGGCTAAAATGGTGGAGGCAGGGGGTTTTATTCCCCATGACCCTTGCAAATTCGGTGGTTAGTTATATATATATAATATTATATATTATATATTTAGTATAACATAACTCCCACGCGAATTATTTGGTGGTATATGTTCATTATATGGTATATTTTAAATTTGTGCATAGTGTTAACAACCCCGCATATAGGATGTGGTTACATGGTACCACATACAACCAAGAGCCAAGAGCTAAGGGATAGGATCGAGGGCTTTGGCCCTTGGCCCTTTGTAGCCCATTTAAACCTTTACATAATTTCAAATACATTGTTTTCCATATATAGGTTAATTCACCGACTATGGTGTGTTGGTAGTGGGGCTTGTGTTAAGGATTTAGGTGGTTATGGAGGTCACGAGTTTGACCCCTGTCGAATCCATAATTTTACGCAACACTAACCAATATTGGCCAATGATGGGTTGCACATGGTGGCCTCTCATTGGTTCGTACATTCCATGTTCCATGACATGACTAGACCACCTGTCAACTTGTGATTCATCAACCTGAAGGTACGATCTGCCCAGTCAGTTACCAATAACCATGTGCCATGAGTCACCCTTGCATTGGTGACATGTTTCACCTATTTTTTCCCTTTGAACTTTGACTTTACATGTTTGACCCAAACTTTGCCGCTTATAACTTTTGAATACGATATTTTTTGACTTGTCGTTTGTGTCATTGGAAAGATGATGACGAGCTCTACACATTGATGCCATTTTTTGGACGATTTGAGACTATCAAATTTTGAGCATTTATGGATCCCCTAGGACCTCTGCGAGCATTCCTTAGATCCTCTTGGATCACTTATGGACTTGGGATTCAAGGGAAGGATGCATCCTATGAATTTTCTACTGGAATGGCTTCACATTCTTCTTCATTGGGACAATGTGTTGGATGATACTTCTGCCATAAGTCTTGAGGTATTTGTATGTCCATATAAAAACATCCTGGTATGTTTTAAACTTTATAATGTAAGCTTTCCTTTTCTATTCAAAACAACTTTTACCAATAT
>ML794965.1:304460-350207 GCA_009831015.1 Picea engelmannii
GCATATGGAAATTAATCAATATCAAGTACATGATTTTCCAAGTATTAAGGCTTGATATTTTAAAAAGTGTGACTTTTAGGATTTGGAAAATCAGTTTTGGAAAATGGGCTATTTGTATGAATTTCATACATTGGACCTCCTTATAGCACCAATTATGTTGAGGGTGATGGATTAAAACCAAGGAAGAGATAGAATTATCATATTCCCTATTTTGAATGGAATAATTATACAAGTTATGGTTGATCAACTCCTCCAAGAAACCACTCCTAAGCCTCCCAAAAATAAACTCTAGAAATTCAAAGTTGGTGCATTCCTCTCTAATAATAGTTGAATTGTCAAGCACTGTAATCCCAGTGTCCCAAAATGATCCTGTAAAGGTACCACCATGTTGATGTTGCACCAATATGATCATTGTCATCGGACCAACGTGCCTAGTCTGCAACCTCCTCTCCTGGAAACCTAAGTTGATCTCCTTTAAGGTATTGAATATACCATCATGCATCCTCTCATATGAAAGTGTCTCACTTAAGTCTAAGCTTGAAATTCCATGGTTGGCCTCAATTATGTCCTTCCCTATAGAGTAAGTCTCTACCTCCCCTCTATTGACGTCCCAAAAATAATGCAGACAAATCCTTGTCACTACTCTCTCGACCATCATATGAATCAATATGTCACTCAGATGAATTCTCAGATCCCACCACTGAATTGGGAGTCTTTCACTTCCAATACCTGCTAGTTGTTTTCATGCCTCACTGGTAACCATCGAATTAAAATGAGCCAAGTCTATGGTATTCCATCATCTAGTGGAAACCAAGAAATAGGAGTCAACTATGTGCCTCCTAATTTGTTTGGCTCCTGTCAAACAACACTTTGTAATAGGATATCATGATCACCATCAATGTACCCAATGTTAGCACATAATTATGACTGGGGGTACTCTCCTGAAGAAGCGTCTCTTGGGCGAAGAAAAAAGATAAAAAAAAACCCCACTTTCCCAAAGTTTTGAGGGCAGACACATCATTTTAATGAACGGGCACTTTTGGGCGGTCACGATCTACCGAACTGAATCTACGACTCTCATGCAATTTCGTACCCCCCTCCCCCCCCGACTTTCTGCCTTTAATGAGGGGGGGGGGGTCTGGAATCGGGTGCACACCTTTCCAATGCTGGATATTGAGGCACCCAGATCAACGACTCTCAAGCCTTTTTAGACCCTCTTGCCATTCTGTTTTTAATGAGAAGGGGGGGGGTCTGGAATGAGGTGGGGCCCTTGCCTATCGTGTCAACCTCCTGCACACCTTTCCCATCTCAAGACCCACATATCCTACCATGTCTAGCCACATGGCCCCCCTTTCAGCTCATCTCCCTCTCATCGCTTACCATGTGTCCCTTTCACCCAGCCACCTCCACCTTATCACCTTCCTCCATTCGTGGTCTCCTGTCCCCATATCACTTGCATGAAAGCACCCCTTTCCCCCCCACCTCACCTTCACTATACTGGAGCCTTCATTCAACCTCCTCGTCAAGCATGCCACATCTTCCACCTCTCATCCCATGAACCGTTTGGATGGTCTAGGTGGCCCCTCGAGAAGATCTCCACGTCCCCAAAAGGCAGAGTTGACCAGAACCGTTCCTGAGCCCAAGAGGGTGGTTATTACAGTTGTTGGAGGTGGTTAGACATCGTCTCCGCCATAAACGGAAAGTCTGGAAAAGGACTGAATGATGCAGAGAGGTCCTTTTTATCACCCCACAGGGTTCCTTCACCTGACCTCCTGCTCACAGGATCATTCGATTCCTCTTGGCCCGAAGAACTCTAAGGTTCTTCTATTTCCCTATCAGGGAATCTGCTCCCACAGTTCTCTCGTGCGATCCCCCTTTCCGTGATTTATCGGGGAATCGGAACTCACGACTTTGCGAGTCCAACAGTCGAGCGCTACACCCTCGGATCCCCAAGACCCGAAGGTCGGCCAACTCGCTGACTTTTCCCCCTGTCGAGACTCCTGCTCTATCACGGCTTCGTGCTACTCGCAACCTCGCAACCTTGCCGCCTCGCCGGTTGAACCGTCGAGTTTTCGTCCTCCTATTCCACGAGTTCCTGAGATGCGAGAATTTAATGGAATGTTGACTTCTTTCTCCAGGTAGCACGTGTCCACCCTTCGATTATAGGGTACAATTTGATTACAGGTTGTTTGGTATAGGTTGGTGCATGGTTGATGCACTTGTTTATGGTATAGGTTGATTACAGGTTGAGGTACAAGTTGATGCACTTGTTTATGGTACATGTTTATTATAGGTTGAGGTACAAGTTGATACATGGTTCATGTTATTGGTACAGGTTGTTTGTTGCAGATTTATTGGTACAGGTTTATGACAGTATATCTCATAGTGATAGTGTGACAATGGTTCCATCATTCTAATTATACGTTAGGGTGGTTGAACGGGGCAAGGACAGGTGGTTGTAGCCACCTTCCGGTTGTGTTCGAAGAACATAGGGGGTTGTAGCCTCCTTCTGGTTATAGCCAGAGAATTGGGGAGTTGGAGCTTCCCTCGGGTTGTAGCTTGAGAAACTAAGATTTTGGAGCCTCCTTCCAGTTGCAGTTGGAAAACAAAGGAATTCGGTGCTTCCAATGAATGTAATTCTTCAATACATATAACAAAAATCATTCTGTGGTTTTCTCCCACTTTGGGTTTCCACGTAAAAACACTGGTGTACTGTGTATGTGTATGATTGTTCATTTTTTATTTACTCTGCAAATATTGGATGATAATGCTACATTGATATAACACTTGCATTATATGGTTAAAAAGGATTAGATTTCTCTATTACTGATTCACCCCCCCCCCCTCTCAGTAATCCAACAATCGGTATCAGAGAAGGTTCCTTTAGAAATCAGTTTAACCACTGAAAGGTAGATCATGGAGAGAAACAACATGTATAAAAATGGAATACCACAGTTTAATGGACAAAAGTATTCCTTTTGGATCATAAAGATGAAGACATATATACAGGCACAGGGATTTGAAATTTGGCAATCAATTGTAGATGGATACACAACACCAACAGTTTCATCGACAAATGACAAAGCTATGAAACTTGGTCAGAATAATTCAAAAGACACAAATGCACTTCTAAATGGTGTTGGAGAATTGGTATTCACCAAAGTTGCACATTGTAAATCCGCTAAAGAGATTTGGGAAAAAATTCAAAATATTTATGAAGGAGATTCAAAAGTCAAAGCAGCAAAACTTACAAAGGTTAGTTTGAACAACTAAAGATGAAGGAAGATGAGAACATTACATATTACTTTTTATGAGTCGATGCAATAGTAAATGCAATCTTGGGATTGGGAGAAGAAATCAAAGAATATGTAATTGTTTAAAAGGTACTAATATCTCTTCCAATGAGATTTAAACCTAAGATATCAACACTAGAAGAAAGAGAAGATCTAAACTCAATAAGCATGGATGAACTACATAGAATATTCACAGCATATGAAATGAGAACCGAACAGGAAAATCCAGATATAAAATAAGCAGCCTTCAAAGAATCCAAAAGGTCAAAGAAAAAGGGAAAGCAAAAAGAAAAATAACATAGCATCAACAATGACGTCTTGGAATATGATGAAGAAGTGGCCAACTTTGTCAGAAGATTGAACAAGGGAACCAATTGCAGGTATAGAGGTAAGATTCCTTTGATTTGTTTTAATTGTGATGGTATTGGTCATTTTTCTAACAAATGTCCTCATAAGAAAAAGAGAAATGATTAAGGTTACTCAAATAGCAAACAAACATATAAAGGAAAAAGAACCACAAACAAAGTTTTTCAAGAAGAGCTTATGCACCAAAGAAGACATCTCATCATCAGATGAAGATGAAGTCAGTGACAATGAGACATAAAGATTTATATTCATGGCAGTAGAAGACTATGATAAAGAAGAATATGAAGAGGCCGAAGAAGAATATGAAGAGGCAGAAGTTTACTACCGAAAATAATTTTTGTGTGCCATAGAAGTTATCATAAGAGAAAAGAAGAAAAACAAGAAACTACAAGCGAAACTAGACAAGAAATAAGACACTCAGGAACTAGAACAAATGATCACAAATTTGAAGGTTCAAATTGAAGAAGATAAAATAATTCAAGAAGCACTCAAAGAACAACTAGAAGGAAGAGACATGATCATTGGAAATTTGGAAGCATAAATTGTCACATTAAGAAATGATCTTCAAAAGAAAAATATGCAGAACAACTCAAACATTTTGAATGACATTATCAACAGTCAAAAACCTCATCATGACAAGTCTGGACTTGGATACAATTAGACAGAAAATGGATCAAAATCCAAAAAAATAGAACAAGAAAATATCCAAAAAGTTATGAAGAAACAATCAAAGGGGATAGGAAGGTATACAAAGAAAATTACAGGGACACTCCTCCACCGAGAAGATTTAGATTTTAGAATCAATGACCGACGGATTCAGATAGGCCTCAAGAAGAAGAAGGATTCATAAGAGTACCTCCTTTCATAATATCTTCAACTCCCAGGTATAAAACTATCTTTTTTGTTTTATGTTATGCATGTAATAATTTTGGACATAAAGCTGTGAATTGCAGAGCTAACAACAGGAACATAAACAACTTTGAAAGTCATACACAAAAGGGTTATCCAAGAAGTCTTGGTGAAACACAGAGAATAAATTTCAACAAGTTTGAATATTTGAGAAGTGAAGTGGAATGCTACAAATTTAACAACTTTGGACACATGTCCAAAGTTTGCAGAATGACAGTCGCTCCAAGAGAACCACAACATAACAACAACAATCAAATACAGCAATCTCAGAAAAGGACATGGATAAGAAAGCAGAATCAGTATAGCAATGAAGAATGCACACTCGCTCTACAAGATAAACAAAAGAAACATGGTTGTTATGTTGACAGTGGCTATTCAAAGCACATGACATGTGATAGAGACAACTTTCTTACATTAATAAATGAAAGAGATGGATCAACCTCATTCTTAAATGATGATTCAGCTAAAATCACTAGAAAAGGAACAGTCAGAATTGAGATTAAGAATACCAAGGCAAAAAATGTTCTACTAGTAGAAGATATGAAACATAATCTTCTAAGTGTGAGTTAAATGTGTGACCAGGGTCATAAATTTACTTTCGATTCACAAAAGTGCGAGATAAGAAAATAAGGTTCAGGAAAATTGATTGCAACAACTGCGAGAAATTCAAGCAACATATATGTATTAAGTGAAATTGGAAATGAAAAGTGTTTCTTAGGAAAGGATTATGAAATTTGGCTATGGCACAGAAGAATGGGTCACATACATTTTGATAATCTTGTCAAAGTCAAAAAAAGGGAAGAAGTTAGAGAAATGCCCCAGATCGCGAAACCAACCAACACTTTATGCAAGCATTGTCAACAAGGAAAGCAAACAAAGACCAGGTTTAAATCAAAAGAATATAAAACGACAAGAGCACTAGAAATTGTGCATATTGATCTAGTTGGACCAACTACAACAAAGGGTTTAAAAAGTGAGAAATACTTTATGCTATTAGTTTATGATTATACAAGAATGACTACAGTTTTGTTTCTCAAGAATAAGTCAGGAGCTTTTAAAAACTTCAAGGTCTACAAGGAAATGGTTGAAAATGAAATGGATTAAAAAATCAAATGTTTGATACATGATAATGGAGGAGATTTCACTTCAAAGGAATTTATGGACTACTACAGTAGGAATGGAATAAAAAGGCAAGTCTCCGTTGCTAGGACACCTCAACATAATGGAGTTGTTGAAAGAAAGAATAGGACAGTACAAGAAATGGCTCAAACAATTCTAATGGATTCCAAATTGACAGATATCTTTTGGACATAGGCAGTGCATACATCAGTTCATATTCAAAACAAAGTAATGCTCAGAAACAACACTGACAAAACTCCCTACGAACTATGGAAAGGAAGACCAACAAATGTGAAGCACTTCATAGTTTTTGGAAGCAAATGCTACATCAAAATAGAAAATGGAAGAATGGGAAAGTTTGACTCATGTGGACAAAGGAGTACTTTTTGGTTACTCAAGTACAATAAAAGCATACAAGTGTTACAACTTGAGATTGAACAAAGTTGTGGAAAGCATCAATGTAACAATTGATGAAACATGTAGAAAAGAATTAAAGGAAGAACAAAATTAATCAATGGAACAAATTTACGCAGAAGAAGCAGAAGATGAAAAAGAAGTAGAAGGAGAAGATGAAGAGGATCCAACAGAAGCAAAAGAGCAAGTTTAGCAAGTGCCCCCAAAGACACCTAGTAGACGAGTACAGAAGAATCATCCTTTAGATCATATTATCAGAAACAAAGATGCAGGAGTCGAGACTAGAAGAAGAATCCATTCACCAAAACAAACACAACTAACACTCTCATCTACAATTGAACCAACCTGTTTTGAAGAGGCCAACAAGAATGAATTTTGGAATAAGGCCATGGATGAAGAATTGGATTAAATAGAGAAAAATGACACTTGGGAATTGGTTCCAAGACCAAAGGATAAGAATGTGATCGACACAAAGTGGGTATACAGGAATAAATTGAATGAAGATGGACATGTTACCAGGAATAAAGCTAGATTGGTATGTAAAGGATATGCACACGTTGAAGGAATCGACTTTGAAGAGACATTTTCCCCAGTTTCATAATGGAAGCAATCTGATTTATTTTAGCTTATGCATGCTCCAAAAATATTAAAGTGTATCAGATGGATGTAAAATCATCTTTTCTAAATGGGGAACTTGAAGAAGAAGTCTACATTGAACAATTAGAAGTATTTCAGTTGTCAGAGAACGAAGATTATGTGTGTAAATTAAAGAAGGACTTGTATGGTCTAAAACAGGATCCCAGAGCATCGTACTCTATATTAGATAAATATCTACAGTAGGAAGGGTTCAGAAAAGGAAGTGCATACAACAACCTCTACATCAAGGTAAATCAAGATAGTATTTTATTAATTGAAGTTTATGTTGATGATATTATTTTTGAAAGTACTGATGACAGGTTAAGCCAGAAATTTGCAAAGGACATGCAAAATGAATTTGAAATGTCATTACTTGGAGAACTATCCTTCTTTCTGGGTCTTCAGATATGTCAAAGAAACCAAGGAATTTTTATTTCTCAAACCAAGTATATCATAGAAATGCTAAAGTGGTTTAGAATAGAAGATTGCAAACCAATTATCACTCTCATGCAAACCTGTTGCAAATTGAGCAAAGATGATGATTCAAAGTCTACATATCAGAGGCAATATAGGTCAATGATTGGTACCCTACTATATGTGACATCATCCAGACCAGATGTAATGTAGGAAGTTGGACAAGTGGCACGATTTCAAGTAGCACCAAAGGAATCACATGTATTAGTAGTGAAGAGGATTTTCTGATATCTCATATGAACATAAGAGTTTGGATTATAGTATCCAAAAGGAAAGGATCTATAACTTATTGCCTACACAGATGTAGATTGGGTAGGTTGCATTGATGAACGACGAAGCACCAATGGAGCAACGTTCTACTTGGGTGAGTGTTTAGTATCATGGCTAATAAATAAACAATCATCAATAACTTTATCTACAATTGAGGCATAATATATTACAACAACAACATGTTGTACACAGGTTCTATAGATGAAACAAACTCTGACATATATACAGGTTGAGTATGATGATCCCATTCCAATCTATTGTGATAATACAAACACCATCAGTATCTCAAAGAACCCGGTGATTCACTCCAAGATGAAGCACATTCCAATCAAGTATCACTTTCCACGGGAACAAGTTGCAGAAAAGAACATCAGATTTGAATATGTGGATACAAAAGAACAAGTGGTAGACATATTTACAAAACCGCTTCCATGGAAAGCCTTTAAATATCTTCGCCAGAGGCTCAGACTTATTTTTACTCCAAAATGAATGATTTTGAATGCTTATCTTATATGTCTTAGATGTACACAAGGAATCAGCATAAAGAGGACAATTCAGGTTGGGAAATTAGATGATTCAGTTAGGGGGAGAAGACTTGAATGGAAATATACCTTTGCCATTAATGACAAAGAGGGAGAGATTTATCAGACGCAGAGGACAGAGGAATGGTTCCAGAGGGAGTTGGTCACAGAGATGAAGGCATGGTTCCAGGGGGAGTATGAGTGATATGATTTCAGTATTGCATCAGAGTGTTTCCATCAATGCCAAAAGGGGATATTTTTTATTAGTTGGGTTGGTTTTCATTGATTTCAACCCTTGAAGAAAGTCCAATAGCGAATTTTGGTAGCACAAAAGTTTGGGTAATGGACCCAAGTTTGTTTGATGTATAATGGTATGAGTTTTAATATATTTGCAGGTAATACTATTGTATATGGATAGTACATGTCATTTCATTTCTGGTGGTATGTGGAACGTCACATAACTCCTCACGGTTTGAGAGTTATGGCCTTACGAATTTAGGGGACCCTCATATGTTGGCTTGAAGCCCCAAAAGGTCAAAGAAGTCAAAGTTCTTGCAAAGAAGAAATTATTTAAATAATAAAGTGAAGTGGCAAAGTCAAAAAGGATTATTTAAATAATAAAGTGAAGTGACAAAGTCAAAGAGGATTATTTAAATAATAAAGTGAAGTGACAAAGTCAAAGAGGATTATTTAAATAATAAAGTGAAGTGACAAAATCAAAGAGGATTGTTTAAATAATAAAGTGAAGTGACAAAGTCAAGGAGTATTATTCAAATAATAAAGTAAATTGAGAACTTTCTAATTATGGAAAGTGGTTAGAAGTGGGTTAGCCCTAAAATAAGGAAATTGGGTTAAGATGGTTAAAAGGTAACCCCTTGAGGAAGCTTCATGAAAGTATAAATAAGAGGCTAGGCTCTCTCATTTTAATTACACTTGAGCATATTGAATATCTATAGGTGACTGAGGTAACCAAATGATATCTAAGCCAAATTTCAAAGGGAAGGTGAAGTAAAGAAGTCTGAAATTCAAGGGAGGATAAATTCTTTTGATGATGCTTTCTAAGATCCATACAACAAATATTCTGTGTGGGGCACACTCTACAAGTTCTCTCTCTGGAATAAGCCAGAATTCAACAAGGTATGTAATTTTTTCTATAACTCCTTTTCTGAGAGGTTCCAAGTAGTGACACCTATGTTGGGTATGTGTTATATTCTTTGCATGTGTGTGTGTGGGCACGTCAGGTTCGACAACTGTGTCTGACGATCCCTCTAGTAGTGCTCTTTGTGTCGTGTGCATCAGGCGCTTTCCTAGGGGGGTCCCGGGGGGGTAGGTATGCCCCCCCCTCCCCCCCCCAAGTTACGCATAGCGTTTGGCATTGGGCATTAGCTTGGGGCAACGCCCCAATTTTTTTTTTTTGGGTGGTTTTTGCTATTTTTAGCGATTTACTAAATTAATCTCGGATTAAGGGATTATGGTTTTGGTATCTACGAAATACCTAAAAACGTTGTATATATTGTATGGTGAATGGTGAAATTCGATAATGAATATAAGAAAGGTTTTCTCGGTTAAGGGTTTCCGGTATAAAATCTCTGTGTACTCTGTGTATGAGCCATTGATTAAATCTTGTTTTGCTTAAGAATCTATATGCATTGCTTTACTTCACAGGTTTAAAACTTACATGTGGTATCAGAGCTCGTTTTTGGCTTCAGAGGGACGCCATTGTTGTTGAGGGTTTGTCTCGGTCTTGATAGATCAAGTTTATCTTGGGTCTGTGATAAACCTGGATTTAGTGGGAGCTTTTGTAGTTATGATTTGAGTGTAGAAAGAGGAATGGAAAGCTCTTCTAGAATCGAGATAGAGAAGTTCAACAGTAAAAAATTTGAGTTATGGAAGATGAAGATGGAGGACATTCTTGTAGAAAAAGAACAATGGATTGTTTTGGATCTTGGTACATAGCCTACTAGTACACCGTCTACTAGCACACAGGCTATTGGTACACAACCTACCAGTACACCAATTACTGGTATGTCGAAGGAAGATTGGGAGAAGTTGGACAGAAGAGCAAGGAGTACTATTCGACTTTGCCTGGCAGATTCGGTGTTGTTGAATGTCTCAGGAGAGTCTACAACCAAGGAATTATGGGATAAGTTGGGGAATTTGTATCAATCAAAGTCCCTGGTAAACAAGTTGTTTCTTCGAAATAAGTTGTATCATCTTAGGATGGAAGATGGAGATTTTGTGACAGAACATCTAAATGCCTTTAATACTCTGGTAAGTCAACTTGTCTCTGTTAATATTACGATTGCAGAAGAAGATAAGTGTATTACTTTGTTATGTTATTTTCCAGACTCTTGGGATAATCGGGTTGTCGCAATTGGTAGAACCACTCAATCTACATTGAAGTATGAGGATGTAGTTTCATCCTTGTTATCTGAAGAGATGAGGCGGAAAAGCATGGATGGTCATAGCAGAGATGACTTATTTGTAAGAGGTTGTACCCAAGACAGGAATCCTGGTAAGCCTTCAGGGGGGAGATCTAAATCTATAGGTAGATCTAAGTCTCCAAGAAAATCTTTGAGGAAATGCTGGAAGTGTGGTAAAAGAAGGCATTATAAGAAATATTTCAAGTCTAAGAAGGTTGAAAAACCAAAGGGATTTGATAGTACCTCTTCCATAGAGGTGAAAACCTCCATTGGAGAAGGAGGTGATGTTTACCTGGCATCTAGAAGTACACATGAAAACCGTGATGTATGGTTGATCGACTCAGGTGCATCATACCATATGACTCCTCACAGGGAGTGGTTCTCTGAATATGAAAAATATGATGGTGGTGATGTATTCATAGGAGATGACTTGACAACAAAAATCTTGGGATGTGGAAGGGTTAAGTTGTTGCTAAAAGATTGAAGGATTAGAACAGTCCCCGGGGTTCTGCACACTCCAAAACTTTCCAGGAGCCTAATATCTGTAAGCAAGTTGGATGATGCAGGAGTGGATACTGTATTTGGAAAGAACACTTGCAAGATGGTACGAGGGGCAATGGTGTTGATGAGAGGAGTTTGGTGTGGAACTCTGTACAAGTTGTTGGGAAACACTTATACTAATGGGTGTAACAGTTATGTTGTCCTTGAGTAGACAAATAAAGAAGACAAGACCAATATCTTCCCTGAAAAAGAAGACCATGTTGTGGCATCAAAGACTGGGGCATATTGGAGAAAAGGGCCTTAAAACACTACAGGGTAGAGGCATGGTTGAAGGTATGTCTAATTGCACTCTGGATTTTGAATTATGTGAACATTGCATATATGGTAAACAAAATCGAGTAAGATTCCCATTTGGTGCTACAAGAGCAAAGGGGATCTTAGAGTTGATACACAATGATGTGTTTGGACCTTTTCTTGTTCCATCCCTAGGTAAAATTGTGTATTATGTTTCATTCATAGATGATTTTTCAAGGAACACATGGATTTATTTTCTTAGAAAGAAATATGAGGTATTTGATCAATTTAAAGAGTTTAAGGCTCTGGTAGAAAATCAGACTGAGAATAAAAGAAAGGTATTGAGAACAAATAATGGTGGAGAATTCTGCGGAAATGAATTCAAAGAATTCTGTAAGAAGTGTGGTATAGCAAGGCAGAAGACTACTCCATACACTCCTTAGTAGAATGGAGTTGCAAAAAGGACGAATAGGAAACTGATGGAAAAAGCAAGGTGCACACTCAACGGTGCCGAGTTAGGATAAGAATTTTGGGTAGAGGTAGTGGGTACAACATGTTACTTGGTCAATCGATCACCTTCATCAGCGTTGGATGATAAAACTCCACACGAGGTATGGTCTGTAAATAAACCCTCTCTTCAACATCTTAGAGTGTTTGATTGTGATGCTTATGTACATGTTCCAAAGGAAATTAGGAGTAAGCTGGATAAAAATGGTGAAAAGTGTATCTTTATTGGTTATAAAGATGGTGTGAAAGGTTATAAGCTTTGGAACCCAGAAACAAAGAAGATTGTTTACAGTCGAGATGTTGTTTTCAGAGAGGTAAAAGATGTGTCCAAACAGGAATTCCTACCAACGCAAGAGGAACCTGAGAAAATAGAGCTTGAGTTGGATGATGCAAAATCGGAATCATATGAAGAAGAGGAAGCAAAAGAAGAAGAAGAATAAGAACCTCATACCCCAGTATTGAGGACATCAATGAGAGATAAAAGGCAACCATAAAGGTATAGTCAACCTGATTTCCATCCTAATTTTTCTTTATCTATTACTGATGATGATCCCAGAACTGTCAGGGAAGCAGTGAATTCAGAGGATAGTAAACTCTAGAAGAAGGCCATGGTTGAAGAAATGGATGCCTTGGATAAGAATGAGGCATGGGATATAATTGAGTTGCCATCTAGAAGAAAATATGTTGGTAGAAAATGGTTGTTTAAGAAGAAGTTTAATGCATAAGGTAAAGTGGAGAAATACAAAGCTCGGTTAGTAGAAAAAGGTTATTCCCAGGTAGAGGGAATTGAATCTGGTGAGATTTTTTCTCTTGTTGCTAAGTTAAGTTCTATTATATTTATTTTATCTATTGTTGCTTCTTTTGATCTTGAAGTGGAATAGATGGATGTGAAGACAACATTCATACATGGGGATCTGGAAGAAGAAATCTACATGAAGCAACCAGAAGGCTTTGTAGTGAAGGGAAAGAAAGAGTTGGTTTGTAAGCTAAAGAAGTCACTATATGGTCTGAAGCAATAACCTAGGATGTGGTACCAAATGTTTGACACATACATCCTTGGATTGGGATTTGTAAGAAGCAGGGATGATCAATGTGTATATTCCAAGCAGGTTGGTAATCACTTCATTTATGTAGTATTGTATGTTGATGACATGTTGTTGGTAGGAAATAACATGGATGTTATCAAGGAGGTGAAATCACAGCTATCCTCCAAATTTGACATGAAGGATATCGGTGCTGCTAACTTCATTATGGGAATGGAGATTAAAAGAGATCATGCAAACATGAAACTCTAGTTGAATCAGAGAAAATATTTTGAGACAATATTGTAGAGGTTTAATATGCATGGAAGTAAACTGGTCAAGGTTCCTATTCCTATAGGTGTAAAGTTATCTGTAGATCAGTGTCCCAAGACACATGAAGAAGAAGAGGACATGTCCCATGTTCTGTATGCCAGTGAAGTTGGTAGTTTGATGTATGCAATGGTCTGTACTAGACCAGACATTGCACATGCAATGGGATTTTTGAGCAGGTATATGTCAAAACCAGGGAAGGAGCATTGGAAAACAGTAAAGAGGGTCTTTAGGTATCTTCGTTGAACTACCAGCTATGGATTGTTATACCAAGGAAGACCAGGATTGGACAAAGTGGTGGACATACATGACTTTGTTGATGCAGAATGGGATGGAGATCTGGATCGGAGAATATATACACGTGGGTATGTGTTTAACCTATTTGGAGGAGAAATCAGTTGGATGAGAAAAAGACAAGCTATAGTGGCACTCTCAAATATAGAAGCTGAATACATGGAAGCCACTCATGCAAGCAAGGAAGCAGTATGGTTACAACGATTGTGTTTAGGTATTGGGTTGGTACAACAAGCAGTGATATTATGTTGTGACTGTCAGAGTGCAATCTTCCTAGAAAAGAACCCAACTTATCATTCGAAGGCAAAGCATATTGATGTTTAGTATCACTTTGTGAGAGACATGGTTGAGGAAAAGAAGGTGTTGCTAGAAAAGGTTGACACTTTGAAGAATGTTGCAGATTCAATGAAAAAGTCTATGAGCATAGAAAAGTTCTCCTGGTGTAGAGTAACAATGGGAATTGTTTCCTTGGATTGTTGACTATATAATCCCCTGGACCCCTAGATGCAAAGAAAACAACAAGTGGGAGTATGTTGGGTATGTGTTATTTTATTTGCATGTGTGTGTGTGGGAATGTCAGGTTCGACAACTGTGTCTGAAGATCCCTCTAGTAGTGCTCTTTGTGTCGTGTGCACCAGGCTCTTTCCTAGGGGGGTCCAAGGGGGGGGTAGGTATGCCCCCCTAGTTACACACAATGTTCGGCACCGGGCGTTAGCCCAGGGCAGCACCCTAAAATTATTTTTTTGGGCGGTTTTTTCTATTTTTAGCGGTTTACTAAATTAATCTCGGATTAAGGGATTAGGGTTTTGGTATCTACAGAATACTTAAAAACATTGTATATATTGTATGGTGAATGGTGAAATTCGATAATGAATATAAGAAACGTTTTCCCGGTTGAGGGTTTCTGGTATAAAATCTCTGTGTACTATGTGTATGAGCCATTGATTAAATCATGATTTTCTTAAGAATCTATATGCATTTATTTACTTCACAGGTTTAAAACTTACAACCTAGAGGAATTACATAAAACACACTGAAGAACATTGTGTATTATTTTCAGATCTTTATTCATTACAAGTACATAGTTATGATTATTTCAAGTTAGGGTTGTTGACTAATCAAAAACTAGTCACATGAGACTAAAGTAAAGTTTGATGAAAATGTTAGTCTCTTGTTTTTAAAGTTAAGGAAGGTTTGCAGGTTGAGGTACAAGTTGGTGCATGGTTGATGCACTTGTTTATGGTACAAGTTGATTACAGGTTGTTTGGTACAGGTTGGATCATGGTTGATGCACTTGTTTATGGTAGAAGTTGATTATAGGTTGATGCACTTGTTTATGGTACAGGTTGATTACAAGTTGAGGTACAAGTTGATACATGGTCCAGGTTATTGGTACAGGTTGTTTTGTGTAGGTTTATTGGTATAGGTTTACGACAATATATCTCATAGTGATAGTGTGACAGGGGTTCCATAATTCTACTTATACATCAGGGAGGTTGGACAGGGCAAGGACAGGTGGTTGTAGTTACCTTCCAGTTGTATCCAGAGAACATAGGGGGTTGTAGCCTCCTTCTGGTTGTAGCCAAAGAATTGGGGAGTTGGAGCTTCCCTCAGTTTGTATCCTAAGAAACTAGGGCGTTCGAGCCTCCTTCTAGTTGCAACTGGAAAAAACAGAAAGTTGGTGCTTCCAATGAATGTAATTCTTCAAGACATATAAGAAAAATCATTATGTGTTTTTCTCCCTCTTTGGGTTTCCACGTAAAAACACTGACGTACTGTGTATGTGTATGATTGTTCATTTGTTCATTGTTTATTTACTCTACAAATATTGGATGATAATTCTACATTGATATAAAACTTTCATTATATGGTTAAAAAGGATTAGATTGTTCTATTATTGATTCACCCCCCTTCTCAGTAATCCAACAACCCCCTCTAAATCAATATTCAAATTTCGGTCCTAAAGAAAGGTCAATATGGTCTTTGTTTTCAAGTTCCTTCTCTGTTATTCATTTTCATGTCCATGAATTCATTTGATAATTGTTTGATTATTCTTTTCATGATATCCATATCCATGGAATCTTTATCCTTACTTTCCATAATTTGTTATGGTTGAGGTCTAGGTAAGACAAGGCTTTTCTTTGGTTGAGAAATCTCTTTCTTTCTGAAAGGTGCCTATATTTATTTACACCCCATCATCTCAAATTCTACTTTCTTGGATTATTCAAAAAAGGATGCTAAGGTATTGTTTCCATCTTACTTGAAAAACATGGAAATTGGTGAAAGTAAGGAATTAGCATAAACTTCGATTTGAAGCTCTTATGTAAGTTCAGTTCCATATTTAAATTTGTTCGAGACCATGGTAAACATTTGATTAAAATATTTTACCCTCTCCTTAGGACTCATGACTAAATATAATAACTCAGACATTAATGCACCATTGGTATTTTCTTCCCCAAACTTATCTAAACATGATTTATGAAAATCACCCCAATTGGTAATTGATCCAACAGGTAGATTGAAATACCAAGTAGAGGTTGTATTTTTAGAAGTGTATGGGAAACGTATACACACCATATATTCATGTTTCACATTCATTAATCCAATGGCCAAACTAAACTTATTAATGTGATCTTCTAGAGGACTAGCCAATTTAGGATCATATTTGGGAAGCAAGAAATATTGATGCTTAGGAAAATTATGTAGTTGACAAAGTAAGGAAAATTAATCACAAGCCAACCAAGGTTGATTCTAATTGTTGGCCATATTTGAAGGATATGAATTTGTGTCTGAATGGCTGAAATTAGAATTTGAACCTTCTAATTTGTATGAATCAAAATCAAAATCTCTATGTCTTTCAAATTGCTCACTTTCTATCAAGGTGGTAGCAAGGTTGATCGGTGTTAGAGGAATTAAGTTGAAAGGTAGAATAATTTATTGTAAGGACAATTCTACCAAGTCTTCTATGGTATGAACCAGAATATGATCCCTAGTGCTAGTTGCAGTTTGAGAAGTGTTTCTTTGTTGAGGAAGAAAAGGGGTTACAAGGAAAGAATTGATCTACCTTGTGCTTGTTCCAACATTTTTTATTAAAGTGTTTACTTCCTCATGTGATATTTCATATCGAAATTAATCAATATCAAGTCCAAGATTTTCCAATTATTGAGGCTTGAGATTTTCAAAAGTCTGACTTTTAGGATTTGGAATATCATTTTTGGAAAATGGGCTATTTGTATGAATTTCCATACATTGGCCCTCCTTATAGTACCAATTATGTTTAGGGTGATGGATTAAACCCAAGGAAGAGATCCAATTATCATCTTCCCTATTTTGAATGGAATAATTCCCTGGGTTATGGTCGAGCAATTATTCCATGGGATTTATAAAATATTTCAAGGTGTTTCTATTTTTACTCTTTTCTATTATTTGTGAAATATAGTAAATAAATATGATCTAGATGATTTTTAAAGAAGATTATTCCCAAGAGGTAAATCTAAGAAATATTGAATGGAAATAATTTTATAACATTTTTCTTCCAAGAAATAATTCTATCAAAAAAATACAACTATGGTAATATTCCTAAGAAACTCAAATTAACTGTTGCAGAAAGGGGAAAACTACAAGAACACCACACAACAATTTTCCATTTTTTCTTTTTTAATCAAGACATAATTTGTATTCATTCAAAAATAGGTTGTGTTGGATAAATTTTTCAATCCAAGGGTTCAAAATTATTTACCAACAAATACCCCATACGAACTGACATATTCAATCTTAAAGGATTGAAGAAGGTCTCACCTAAGGCGCCATGAGAATCA
The DNA here is from genome assembly GCA_009831015.1 of Picea engelmannii. Lineage (NCBI taxonomy): Eukaryota > Viridiplantae > Streptophyta > Pinopsida > Pinales > Pinaceae > Picea > Picea engelmannii. The sequence goes on from ML794965.1 coordinate 321,652, forward strand.
CAAAGACTGTAGGTTTCATGCACATCATGAAGGAATAGTATAGATTGGAGTCATCCAACTCAAATGAATGCAATCATTTCACATTCATTCATAACATCCATATTAGTGTTGCTAGAATAATACATAACAGAAATACATTCAGACTAGGATTCATAATATTTAGAGACAAAGGTGCTTCCCGCTTCATTCATCATTCCCAAATTCATTAAAATACATTTCAATATAAAATGAGTCAAAGCATGCTCATAGCACATTTAGAGTGAAACATATGCCAACAATATTCTCATATCTTGATCTACTTTGTCTCTCATATTCACATAACATCTATTGAACAAATAGTGATGCTAAACATAAAAAAAGCTGATACAATTCTTAACCAAAGCTCTAACTTATCCATGACTAATATAACAATGAACCCCTAGTTAGCTAAAATTCCAACCCTTACCTATATTCATGCATTCCTTTTATCTCTACCAGAGTGTGGCAATCATAGCAACTTAGATAGATCACCCACAACCTCTACCATGATTAGTTGGGTTGTTATAAAAATGGTTAGAATCATTACCATATATATTCAAGGATTTAGCATGCATGCAAACTTTACAAGTCTTTGTGCGTAGTACAAAACGGGTTGGTGTTCATAGTAGAACACTAGTTGGAATGCACACTAAATCTTAGCGCTACATGATGAAAATTGTTGGCACATACATGGTGATGAATTTTGGTGCATGCCTAGTGAAGACTTGTGGTGCATGCATAGCGATGACTTATGGTTCATGTACAGTGACGAATTGTGGTGCATGAGCATAACATTTCCAAAACCTTAGGGTGCCAATAGGCCATCAATACTATTAGTTGGATCATCCTTGATATAATGAAGTTACATATGGAATGACAAAGGAAATGGATGGTACCATATTCATGAGGTCTATGATGAAGTCTTTGAAGTGGGCATCAACCTCATCAAATATTTTTTTTAGTTCCTTCATATTTTTGAAAAAGTCTTTCACATCTCCTGGTGTGGTAGACCCAATGGTAGGTTTGATATGAAAACCCATTTCTACCACTGGGGCTTCCCTTGAATGTGCATGGGTAATTTAATAGTAGTGCTAATGGGCCTTCTCCATTGCTTGCAACACAATGGATAATAACGTTTGTTGTTCCATTCAACCAGACACAATCTCCCAGTGAAGGCCAGAAATGTTTATCATGGTTTCTTGTCACTTTATTGGTGGCACGGAGGGAAGCACCTACTTCTTCTTAGTAATTTTCACCTCAATTGCATGTATATGATATTCAAAGGCATTGATTTCAAGGGAATTATGGAGGTGCATCCAGAGCTTGAAGTTGTACTCAACAACCCCTAAGAAGTCATTCATGTGTTCTTGTCCATGATGTAGTTTCTTTTTTGCAGAAAAAAATCTACTATTGAAACTCTCCTTGTTATGATTGGGGGATACACTTCATCTTTTCCAGAAGATTTATGTTATATGCCTACAAGTATTGGACCCTCTATTTGACTTTATTTAGTTTACTTAGTGCAGGGAGGTATAAAGTTTCTATTGTTTTACTGGGGGCATGTATGTAGAATTCCTCCACTGCACTAATTAAAAATTTGAGCGCAATAACCTTCGCTTCATGGAGATATTTGATCTCTTTGTGTGTCGTTACATATAGGGAATTTTGTTTTTGAGTTTCTTGGTGCACAAAAATCTCTTTCTCATGACTCTATTGCTACTCTATACAAGATTGGTTGAGTGTGTGTTTCATGTAACTCAATTCATTCATGATCTCTTCCACATATATTTCCAGGTCCTATGAGGACACGTATGTCAACTCTAGCATGGGATAAGGTAATGGATAGAGCTCTAAGATAGTGGATGGCTTGAAGGTTTTGATGGATAAGAGGTTGAACCAAAACACTCTCTTGCAGGTACTGCTACATGGTGATGTGGCACCATTAGTACCTCTTGGACATTTTTTGGGATGTAAGGCTAGTTGTTAGAGAAAGCTCAAGCATACAACATAGCTCATATAAATTTTTTGATGGATCTCTATTGAGAAGTTGTTTCACATCCAAATTAAATTGGAGCACCTTAACAATTCTCTTAATTGGTGTTGGGTTTTTCCCTAGCTCCTTCCCTTGAGTGTTGGCATCAATTTCATGTTCTCCCATCTGGCTAGTCACTACCTTGCACATGGTGAACTACATGGGAATCTAATAGGGGGATTCATATTCAACGGGCATAGTCTCGGTATGTGGTGACAAATTAGGTGTGTGTTATTATTCACTAGACCCAATTCTTGGCATTGAATAAACTACTATGAGATTTCATTATATGGGCGACATCTTATCTATGACTTCTTATGCATGCTTCCTCTTCCACCCATGTCATTTTCCTGCCTCTTTAGATACATCTTCCCTTTTTCACACACACATTTTCTCCTTACCTTACCATTGGGATACCTCTTCCTGTTTTCGCTCACCCAATGGCCCCTTACCTTTATATTTGGATGTCACTACCTTTTCCACTTCTGCCTCTTCTTAGTCCTTGTTTCCAATTGTTTGACATATTCATTTAGCATGGAACAAAATTCCTCTAGACACTATGTGGCAACCTATTGAATATCCTCCTCGATAATGCAAAAGGGGAGGATCTTGGCCAAAGTCTACGGAGCTATAAGTGGGGTGATGAAAAAATTAGGGAAATCAAATTCAAAAAATAGATAGTCCTCATAACAAGTAAGGATTTTGTGTGATATGTGGAAAGATCTCGTCATTGCATAAATAATTTCTATATACCATTGTTGGAAAATTGTATTATTATTTCATTGGATCTTCTTGTTTGAGTTGTATTGCAACTCTATGAATTTTGACATAGGGAAGGTTTGCACCATGTGTTGTCTTACTTAAGGCCTGGTGCTAGATTCCACTCTAACATTGTGAGACAAAGTAACACCAAACAATAGTGAAACTCTTTGACAAAGTATTGTGCATCCACACACGTGGCCTTGGATGAAATCATTCATCAAGTATTGTGCCTATTTCATACATATTCCTTTGACACATCACTCTACAGTGAGGATTACCCCAAGTAGGAACTCATCCTTGTGGCACTTGAACATCAACTTGCAAGAAAGTAACTATGTTGTGAATTGAACACTTGTATCATTGATAACTAAAATCACCACTCCTCTCTATCTTCTACATGTCCCATAATTTTTATACACCTCCTCATTCATGGAATCCTTAGCTACTATTAGAACATAAATATCCTCTCCTTTTGTAGGATGCTTGAGACTTGGAAAATGACACCGGTGTCAACTTGGTAAGGGAAGTCTAGATAGAGGAATCCTACATGAAGTTTTATTGAGTAATAATATAGAACATGATTTGATGTATAGGCTACACCCGAAATGTGGGAAATACAACAATGTCATTGTACCTGATTTGTAAAGGGACTTGTCCCATTCTTGAGTGATCACTTTTTGTCTTTAGTTGACCCCTTGAATAACCTTTGTGTAACCATTGAAATGCAGTTCAGGGAAATGCACCTCATCATGTAGGTTGTAAACTATGTATTTGAGGTATGGAACCATTCCTACGAGGGTTCATGTGGTATTCACATCAGGAGGGAGTTCAGACTCAGGTACCTATTGTCCCTTTACTACTTCGACTTTCATTCATACTTTGGGATTGCTTGCAAAATAAATTTTATTGGTTGACTTTTTTGGCTAAGCTGGCTTGTTATATTTCCACACTTTTCTCATGACTTGTACTCTAGTTACACCATAGTGTTGCATGCACTGACTGGTTAGCACATAATTTCTCAACACTATATTTCTTTGGGATTTTTGGTTTCTCTGCACTCAGATATTTTCTCTGCACTTTTCTCTCTACTCTAAACTCTGCGAAAATAACAAATGAAAGCGGTGCATCTGAGGCATTAAATACGCGTTGGATGAATTTCCCTCCATGATATCTAGCTACTTAGTTGTATACCTAGGTGCATGCTCATCATTAATTTCAATCAATTATAGGATTTAGTGCCATAACTATTAGTGCGTTGCTGGGAATTACTGCCATAACTGATTCTAGTTCCCCATGCTATTGTAACATGTCTTAACATTAACTACCTATATATTTTTCTCCATATCCACCTGTGTCTTGGTGGCCACTTATCATGTCCAGTTGTTTTGTTGGCACAGGGGCAGACCCAGGGTTCAATGCTTCAAAAACGAACCAAAAAAACCCTAACTACCAGTCGTTTCGACAACACCTGCGGAGTAGGAGAAGTCTCACCCGAGGTAGAAGTAGGGGGGGTTATAGGACATAGGTGTCTATAGCCAATATGGGACACATATCTATGATAAAAACACTTTTCAGAGTATTCTAGTACCACTTAGAAGGATATATGCATTAGTTCATTAGTTTTATTAACATCGCAGAACATACCTAAAGATGTATCGGTGCGGTAATAGTAAATGATTACATACCCTGATCACTTAGTATTATAAGTTATATCTAGCATCCATTCATCCTTAACACAAGTAAATAACTAAGAAACAATAGATCTATCTATTATACATAATAATCAAGGCACTAAGAAAAAAAAAATAACACAAATGACACAACACAAAGAAAACCAAAGACAAAAGATGTACGTGGTTCACCCCAATGTGGGGCTACGTCCATCAACCACTTTTCCTTCTTTATTATTCGTCCACATATTACATTCATTTTCTCCTGTGCACGAAGCCACAAGGCCAAGCTTCACACCACACATGAGATCTGCACATTGGGCACTAGATCCTCCTTCCAAAACTAGTTCAAGGCACAGAGCCAACTTTTCTATCGATCATAGATACTTAACACATATACATTATGTTGCACAAAGCCACTCAAAAATACTTTCACTTAGCTACCAAGACTTCACTCCCTTCTACCATACATTATTACTTATTTATACTTTTACAATCCCTTACAATAAGGCCTAATAATGGGTAAACCCCATGGGTCGACATCCTGTAACCCATTACAAAAACCCTAGAGGACCCCTTACTGGGTCCACATATCCCAAAAAATAAGTGATATCCACGATCTCAGCTCCGCCTGAGCGCTCCTTCCTTGACCAATGTGTCAAATTCCAAAAAGTGGTCCAAACCTGACCAAGGTTTCCTCAAAACTTGGTCGAGGGCCAACCGGCCCCCAACACTCACCTGTGACTCGTCCTGAGTCACTCAGTTCTGGTCAATGTTGCTTCGATGGTCGTGAGATTAACTCGAGCTACCTCGACTTGTTGCTTCACCTGAGTCTCCTGCTAAGAGAGCTCCTGGATCATTTTATCTATAACATGCCCTTCTAGGCATTGTTCCATGGTTGCAACCACTTGGTCCAATTGTGAGCCTTGTCCATTAATCTCTTCAAACACCTTGCAGGATTTGTCCTGCACAGGTTGTAGCTTCTACGTGACTTCCATTACTCTGCCCTGGATGGAAGTAATCTATTGGTGTACTGCGTGCTACTCCTGCGATCTTTTCATTCTTTCAACTGCAGTGAGAAGCTTCATCTGCGCCTGCACAAAGAATGCATGTTGTTGTGGCTTTTGTAATTGTGCTTCCATCTTTCTTAGCTCTGGATCCTCGACGAGGCATTCATATGTTTGTGCACTTCTCTCACTCATTTTTTTGCACTCTGAGGTGAGGGCTATTATCCTTCCTACTGTGTTCTTAGAGGCTTCCTCCCTTCGGTCACGCACCTCTTGGGGGGTGCTCAGTACTTCTTGAGCCTCCAACTGTGTTATCCTAGCTTGAAGCTACTTGATGGTCTCAGGGAGCTTCACCATTTGATTCTCGACTGACTCCTATTCCTCCTATGCCACGCCTGGCACAAAATGACATCCTTTACTTACTACCTCTTTGACTACAACCGACTATGTGAGTAACTCCTCCTTTTCTCTCTGTATATAGGATTTTTCCTCCTGAAGAATCTCCTTAAACTCTTCTCTCTCACTTTTGTAGGCAACTACATTGTAGCACACTACTCGTAATTTCTCTAAGGCTTCATCTTTCTCTTGCTTCAAGGCTTCTGTAGCCTTCTCCTTCTCTTTCTAGAATTTCTGAAGTCGAGCTTATGTCCCATCTGCCAGTCTTCTCAATTGGGATGGTTCGTCCCCCAATTATGCAATCTGTGACGAGAAAGGCATAGTAGGTACTGCACGGACCAAACGAATAACTTGTTTTAGTTCCTTCAATTCCTTCTTGACCCTTCCATATATCTCTGCAAGATATCCTCAGAAGCATCCTCCATAGCTCCGTGGACCAAACTAATATCAACCTCCATGAGCATGGCCTCTAACTGGGGCTTACTAGCGCACGTCTTCTTCCTTGCTGAAGTTTTTTGGGGAGAAACCTTCCTCTTCTACGGTGTGATTGTTCCAGTAGGGGGATATTCTAGTGGTGTAGCTTCAACTCCTCCTTGTTTATCTCCTCCTCCTTGTTTATCCCCTCCTCCTTTTCCATTTTCTTCGTCTCCTCCTCCTCTTAGCGAGCCAGATCCATTTTCTTCAGAGGCATTGTCTTCCTCATTGGTCTCTATATACTGGACTTCTTCCTATTTATTCTTCTTCTTCATCCCACTGGACTATCCAACATGATCAACTTGGGTGACCATGGGGCTTCCTATGGTTTCAGTGTCAGAGAGTTTTGCATCAGTGACGAGTGAAAGGAATTCCTCCAGCCATTCCTTTGTGATCTTCTCCATGTCTTCATATGTTAGATTGTAATATGACTATAACTCTTCCTTGTTCTCATCTCTGCACGCAGTGATATAGATGAAATTTGGATCTGTGTGAAAGGTGTGCGATGTCATGCACGTAAATGACTCGATGGAAACCTTTAGTTGCTGATAATATGCATGAAACATAGCGTTGGACTACCACTTCTTCGTCATGTCGTTGGTGTACCACAAGGTTGAAAACATAGTGGCCAACAAATCTGATGGTTTGATTTCTGGAAAGGTGTCTCCTTCAGGCATTTTCCAAGGAAAAAAATCGATCAAAACGATAAACCAACTAAAGTGGAATTCGTATCCCAAATCCTGAGCTTCACGGCAATATTTTTCTAGTTCATTGATGAGGTAACTTGCCAAGTTCATCTACATGCCCTCCACACATTTTCTTGTGAGGTCCACCACGAACCTGGTGACCTGTGTGGGGAGGTTCTTTCTTATGATATTGCCAACTATGAGTTGGCAAGCGAGGCACACTGCTTCATCCTGGATAGAGGCTATCTTGTAACCTCGCTTTTCCTTCTCAACTTTTTCGTAAACTTCCTTGATGCATTGTGTTAGGGACCGATCAGAGGCCTTCCATGGATAAAACTATTGAGGGTCAGGTCCCTTCATGCTTAAGCCTGTAATCTGGTGGATTAAAACCTGATCCATAGTAATCCTTTGGTCAAGCCACATGTATCCTCCATGATAGCACGACAGGAGGATTTTAACGCAAGCATTAACCTCTTGGTGTCGACCAAAATGGGGAATCTTCATCACATTTAGCATAGTGGACTGTGCCAGTCCCTTAATCCATGGATGGGAGATGAGGCGAGGCTTCTTCCCACTTGAATTCATTAAGTAGCAATGGGGGGATAGCATATAATATTTCTTCATGTAGCCTAGATTGAAGTCGTTGTTATTCAGTAGTGGGATCTGTCCTAACTAACTCTCGAATACGCATATTCCCTAGGGAATGTACATAGTGAACAAAGCGTACTCAAAATATCGTGGGATGATGTCACGGTTAACAATGCCAGCCAAAGGCGGGATATACTCTGGAAGGATTGACGGGATTTGCTTCACATTAGCTAGATCATCGCAATGCATACTTCATTGCTAAGTCACGGGGTTGACATGGACATAATGACGTCCAGTCGAAGGGGAAGCCTGCAATCCCCTAGTCGATGACACCTAGACACCGTCAGATAACGACCTGTCATCCATTATATTATTGAGGATCTCCTCAACATACTTCTCTAATTCACTAGGTTTGCCCGACATTCTAATTTTTAAACAGACAGGTCAAGGTAGGTGAATGGATAAGTGGGGTAGACAAATGGACAATGATGTCTAGTTTCTTATAACACAGCTCGACACACAATCAATTATCTTCTTGTCTCAATTAATTATGGGTAGCAAAAATTGGTCCTGGAACAACGAACAACAAGTTAAATAAGTGGGGCCTCGTAACAGATTCTTCCAACGACCAAGAATGCTTCCATCAATATGAATCTGTGCATTATGGTGCGGTCTCAACGTCCCAAAATTGGTCCATCAGCCCATAAATGTGTTTTCTAACCATTCTGGAGCATCGTTCTAATGGTCGGGGCGTCTCCAATGGTCATACAGATTCGCCAGGGTGAAGTCCGATTCTGCGTGGTCCTGTTGTTCCAATGATGTTCAAATCCTGCAAAACTGCCTCCTGCAAGGTTCTAGTCTGTGAAGTCTTCCATCTGGTATATGTATCTTCTTGCAGCTTTTCCATCTATATTTTCTTTTTATTGAGCTTACTTGCCTTCTTTCCCATGATTTGAGTCTCTCGAACTATTTTTGGAATCCTCTTTCCATTCTTATTCTTATCTTCCCCTAGCGTAGTGACTTTGCATTATTGATGTGCCCTCAAAAGGTTTTAAGTGAATATCCCTTCTATTAATACTTCCTGGGTGGGTATTCTTCTTTCTTGCATAGATAGGTCCTTCGATTATTTTTTCATTCTTTCAACCTTGATAGCTAATTCTTTTGCTTTTTGTTCCTCCTGCGTTGTTAGTTCATTCTGTTGCTTCGAATTATCCTCTCATTCTTATATTAGTTGATCTATTTTTCTGGCTATGAAATCCCTTAGATATTTCTTTTTATTTTTAGTAGCTTCTTCCTCTACTTTCCTTCTGATTTGATCCTTCTCAATCCAAGGCTTACCTAATAAAAGTGGGAAAGGGGAGTTGTCCCCAATAAACTTAATGACTTCAAATTCCTCTTCAGTCGATGTTCCATGAACAATAATAGGTACACTAGTAACTCTTCCACATAAAGTTATCATCTTACCCTTAAACAAGCCTATCCATCTCAATTAAGGTACCACAGTAGGCTTTCCCAAACTTTTCCAAGTTCCCTCTGTCATAATATTCACTTGTGTGTCCTCATCCAAGACTCATTCTATGTTGAAGTCTTCTATTCTTGTACTTATGCATTGTTTTTCTTTCAGGATCTCTGGTAAACAAACATCTTTGTGAATATCCATCGTTTCTTTCAATTGTAATAACGTAATCTGAGCTTCCTATGATTATTTCTCTTTATGATTCTCTAACATGCCCTTAGTCTCTTAACTTCCTTCATAGTTTTCTTGTTTGATGTTCATTTGTTCAACTTTAGCAATCATCCTTAGACAATCCTCAACCTCATGACCAACAATCTTGAAACAAAGGCAAATAGGACCTGTGCCAGGGCATTCCTTAGAAAGATGTCTCGGTTTTCTGCAGTTATAACAAAAAGTTAATCCTCTTTTTCTTTTAAACATTCCCCAACCTCTTCTGTATTGCGCATTAGGATCACAGTGCTGGACCTGCACTCTGCAAAAAACATTTCTAGGTTCCTGCATCCACTTATTAGTCCAAAAATTCTTTCTATGCATAGGAATAACATATCTTTCTTCATTTCTATTAAATTTACTCAAATCAAATATTTCTTCCAACTGCGCCCTAGCCTTCAGACTAGGACAAAATGTATTAAACATACTTAGGTTCATGCTTCTGAAACAAAAAATTTCACTTATCTTACTCTTATCAAAGAAAAAAGCTTTACCTCTTTTAAGATCTTACCTCTTTTCTTCAGATCGTATTTCTTTCTTAGCACAAAGCTTCAAAAGTCAAGTAGAGTACAATGCACTTTAGCAACAGATCTACATACAAAGCTTCTCTTTTCTTTAATTCATTTCCCAGCAATCACATTTTCAAGTCCCGACAACGGAACCATTTGTTGGCACAGGGGCATACCCAGGGTTCAACGCTTCAAAAACGCACCAAAAAAACCCTTGTTAGAATATAAATGAATGTGCTCATTTTACCATTGAAAATATCTCTATTGTCACCCAACCATAGGCCGAAGCCACCCTCCAAGAACCTTAACCTTAACAGATAATTACTCTAGAAGCAAACCCTAGGCTAGATAGACAAACAAAGGGTAGTGCACCTTTCCACAAGGATAGTGCACCAACAAGAGATGATCAGATAGTCCAAACCCTAGACAAGAGATATTCCAAGCGAAAATGTAACTGCTAGCTACAGCAGCTACACCGACAAATCTCCTCCAAAACTGTGCACAAAACTGGGCACTGTAATGTGCAAAAGTGTTTCTCTACAATTCTGAGACTGCCTGCCAGAATGAAGACTGGCCTCTTGTATTTATAGTAATTCTGGCTAACTGCCTGGGATGACTTCTCATTCTGGGTATCTATCTATTCAATATATTATTATTTCTTCTAGTTGACTTATTCTCTTGGAGGCTAATAACCTAATATAAATTATCTTCTTGAGACGACAAGTCTTCTATGGTTATTAGCCAACTCATTAGGGTTTCTTCTTACTTCCCAGAGTATTCTATTTTCGTCAGGATTACACGTGGAGGTAAATACCTCCCACAGCTACCATAATATCAATAGTCCCTCCTAGCTAGGGAGGTATTACAGGTAATGGTCTTGAGCACAAACATACCATTCACCCGGTAGCATCAACATAGTCGTCTAGACTATCTCATGACTAGATCGTGAGCATCATCATCACCATCGGTGCATCAGTTGCATCATCTCTCAAAACCATAATCCATCTAAGTAATCAGACATGATGCTAGATAAGTCACTCACACCACATAATGATACAAGAGCCATTCTTCTAATCTGGACATATGTCCTAGAAGAGTAGATGTTCTGAACCATTTTCCGTCTGGGAAATATTTGTCCTTTAATCATTCATCTGGTTGATAATCATTTACCAAAATGCTGATAGTCTTCAAGGTAATTAGAACAAAAACAGAACACAACTATGTCTATCCATAGTAGTACATAACTACAATCCAGTGGTACACTACCACACCAAGTAGCAAACAAGTACTTGATCAGTAAAGTATAGTCACAAACAGTGGAATACATCCACCACAATAGTATACATCTACTGTCATACAGTCTTCATAACAATCATCTAATAGTAACCTGCATAGAAACAATGTTATGATATAAACTAAATCATCTGGACCAATCTTTCACTCACATATGTGAGATATGAAAGAATATCTGCCCTCAGAGTAGAACATCAACGATGGGTTATCTGCCTTATTCTTCTCAAACAAGGAAGACTGATTGTTCTGATTTCTGAGCCTGGACCATTCCTCACCCTGAGCCATTCCTTCGACACTAAACAAAGTGTAACCTGGAGAGAATGAATCTTCCCTAAGGAATATCTGTCCTTGATTGCTTAGCTTGGACCATTCCCCACCCTAGGCCATTCCTCCGGTGCTAAACAAAGTGCAACCTGGAGAGAATGAATACACCCTAAGGAATGAATTTCTGGACCATTTCCTATGTTAACCACAAGAGGAAAAGACTATCCTGTACCAACCTCCAAAACAGACCATTCCTCATGTTAACCACAATGAGAAATCATTGTCCGGCAAGGCGGGCCGGTCTTCTTGAGTAACCCTTAAGAAGAGAGACTTCCCTAGACCACTCCCATGTTAATCACAATGGGAAGTCAATGTCTATGGTACATCAACAATCTAAACCATTTTCTGAACTGGAAAATGTCTATCCGTCAGAAATCTCAATCCACTTTCTGAAATGGAAAGAATCTATTCATCCTGGACCATTTTTTGAAATGAAAAATGATTTTCCAATAATACATCAGTGCTCCCTCCCAACCTGGGAGTCTTCTTTTTCAATAAGGAAGTCATATCCATGAGCTCTAGCTTGAGTATGAAAACTCTTTCATCCTGGACAGAAGCTTTACCAAAATGTCTGCTTATCTGCTAATCTGTGGAGATATGTATTGGAGAATCTCTTTCTCCTTTATGGACTTCATCAAGGATAATGTAATGCTTTATTTCAAATGTATTTAGGTCTGGAACACTGTTTTTCTTTGAAGGCTTCATGTAGCTCTGATCAATAGAGTATATCATTGTTGGAAAACTGGAACATATCCATGTGGCACTTCTTCTCTCATCATGAGATCTGATATACTGAGTAATCATCTTGATACAATATCTCTGTTATAGAAAATGTTCACCACACTTCCACTGTGCACTAGAGGTTCTCCACCAAGTTATCTTCTTCCATCTGCATATAAGGGTCTCTTTCTCAAATTCTTGAGGTTTCTCTTCATACACTCTTTGTTCAATTGTTCTGGAGAACAGTATTTTCATTCATATGATGTAGAACTCCAACCCATGGATATTGTGAATGAATTATGTAGAGGTATGTTTGATTTACTGGAACAAGTAATCATCATAATCTTCTCTCTCCATATGGGAGAACCTCTAGTTCTGGATCTTGTAATTCTTGTATTCATATACATTTTTCTTCATCACAACTTTTTGTTCCTCTACTTGATTTCTTTTAGTGAGTTCATATCAAGCTGGTAATCTTGTGATTCTTAATATAATGACTAGTTGTTTTGGCTTCTCTTTCTTTCTTGGAATCTTCATTTTCTTCCTGATGTTTTTCTTTAGCTCTTGGGTCCATGGAGTTTCTTATAGATTCCATGCCCTAAATATTCCATTTCTTTATTTCATCATAGGATCACGGATGTGGATGGACAACCAAGGATACTTAGAGGATTTTCTTTGAAGAAGTCTTCTTCTGCGGTTGAACTCAACACATACGGTCTTCCATGGCTGCTATCATGGATATATACTTCATCATCTTCAATGGATCATAGGATTATCTCCCTCCTAATCCTTGCTTCCTGTATGAATGCATGCTCTTCCTTTAGGTGATATATAATCAAATCCCTCCATCTAGAAGAGTCCATGCTTCCATCTGCATCCTTATTCCCTTCTACAAAGTGTTATAAGTCTTTCTCCAATTTCTTTCTGTCTTTACTTCTTCTAAGTCTCTTCGGGATTGATCATGATTTCAACTTATCTTGTAATAGATTCCACATGATTTGTTTAATGTAATTCATTCGTTCATGTGTTTTATCTGACTTGTATAATAATAACAATCCTTATCTTGTTGTTCTTCCATAGGTATAGTTCTTCTTGGAGCACATTATCTTCTAAGAGATAGATATATAATATATGTGTAGAGACTATGCAAACAGGATATGTACAAGAACTAAGAAGAGTATTGTTACCTTTAGAAGAAGAAGTCTCTTTAATCCTGCTTAGTCTTCATTGTAGGTTGCTTGTCTTTGGAAATTGATGCTTCATGTGTCCCCTTCCTTTTCTTTATCTCGGGACAATGATTCTTGTAGTGACCATACTTTCGACAGTTGAAGCATTGTATTTCTGAAATGTCTTTCTCTTGATTTGGATTTCTCCTTGAGCTAAACTTCCTTTTGTTCCTAAAATTATTGAATCTTGTTGTGTAGGATTGATCATCGTACTTCTTTTGGGGTTTTTGTTTTTCACTAATCCTAGATTCTTATTGAGCACAGCAAGTCCAAAGTTCTTCAAATGTAGGATACTCCTTCCTTGTGTTCATGCTTGCGGAAAATGCATCCCACGTCTTGGGAAGACCATTGAGTACTATGTTTACCAATTCCTTCTCTGAGATGATCTCTTCAATAGATTGTAGTTGATATCTTAGCTGAGACATTCTCACAAAATATGATGTTATTTTATCCTCATCATTCATCTTCATGTTACGGAGCTCATTCTTCACACTCATTACTTGTCCAATGTTTCTGACTGAGAAGAGGTTCGTTAGGGAATTGTACATCTTCTTCGATGATTCAATATGGGAGATGTAGGGTATCAAGTGGTCTTTGATAGATTCCATTAACCTTAACCTTAACCTTGACAGAGAATTACTCCGGAAGCAAACCCTAGGCTAGATATCAAAACAAAGGGTAGCACACCTTTCCCCAAGGATAGCGCACCAAAAAGAGCTGATCAGATAGTCCAAACCCTAGCCAAGACATATTCCAAGACAAAACAAAACTTCTAGCTGCAACAGCTACATCGGCAGCTCTCCTCCAAACCTGTGCACAAAACTGGGCATTGTAGTGCGCACAAGTGTTTCTTTGCAATTCTGAGACTGCCTTCCAAAATGAAGGTTGGCCTCCTATATTTATAGTAATTCTGGCTAACTGCCTGGGCCGACTTCTCATTCTGGGTATCTATCTATTCAGTATAGTATTATTTCTTCTGGATGACTTCTTCTCTTGGAGGCTAATAACCTAATATAAATTATCTTCTTGAGCCAACAAGTCTTCTAGGGTTATTAGCCAACTCATTAGGGTTTCTTCTTGCTTCCCGGAGTATTCTATTCTCATCAAGTTTACACGTGGAGGTAAATACCTCCCACAGCTACCATAATATCAACAACCCTAAATATCGGCCCTTTCAGCAACACCTGCGAAGCAGGCAAAGTATCACCCGAGGTAGAAGCAGGGGGGGTTACAGGACACAGGTGTTTGTAACCAAGTTGGGACATAGATCTGTGATAACAACACTTCACAGAGTATTCTAGTAACACTTAGAAGGAGATATGGATTAGTTCATTAGTTTTATTAACATCGCAGAACATACACACAGATGTATCGGTGTAGTAACAATAAATGATTACATACCATGAGAACTTAGCATTATAAGTTAGATATAGCATCCATTCATCCTTAACACAAGTAAATCACTAAGAAACAACAGATCTATCTATTATACATAATAATCAAGGCACTAAGCAAAATAAATAACACAACACAAAGCAAACCAAACACACAAGATATATGTGTTTCACCCCAGTGTGGGGATACGTCCACCAACCGCTTTGCCTTCTTTATTATTCGTCCAAATCTTAAATTCATTTTCTCATGTGCACTAAGCCACAAAGCCGAGCTTCTCACCAAACAGGAGATCTGTGCACTAAGAACCAGATACTCCTTCCAAAACTAGGTCAAGGAACAAAGCCAACTTCTCTCTCGAGCATAGAGCCTTAACACAAATACATTATGTTGCACAAAGCCACTCAAAACTACTTGCACTTAGCTACCAAGACTTCACTCTTTTCTACCATACATTCAACTTATTTATACTTTTACAATCCCTTACAATAAGGCCTAATCATGGGTAAACCCCATGGGCCAAAATCCCGTAACCCATTACAAAAAACCTAGAGGACCCCTTATTGGGTCCATATAGCTCACAAAATAAGTGAGATCCACTATCTCAGCTCCGCTTGGGCACTCCTTCCTCGACCAATGTGTTGAAGTCCAAAAAGTGGTCCAAACTTGACCAAGGTTTCCTCAAAACTTGGTCGAGGGACAACATGTTTCATCCTTTGATTTGTACTTGGGAATTTATGCCTTAATCTCTTTTAAATATTCTAAATTTGTTCAAGTGTGACCTGTTGCATCCTTCTTTATTGCTTGACCTATCTAATCTACCCAATTATTATGTCTTTATGACTAATCTACTTCTAATTCCTACTCTATCCCTCTGTAATTCCTATCCAATTCCCACTTCCCTCTAGTGTAATGTCTATTGTCAAAGTAAAACTAACCCCTGTGGACCATGATCCTTCTTCAATCAACTTCTATTTATCATCCCCTACAATGGCCTTCTATTGTGTGTTGCTAATTTATCCTGATATGGTCTCTTCTTAATCATATTAGCATCTAGATTCAAATAAATCTTTATATCTCCAAGCAATCCTGCAACCCCTTAATCTTCTAAAAACTCCTTGGAAACATGTACTCATATTCTTTCAGCAAGTCTACCATTTATGTCACTATTTCTTGATCTTTGTAATCACCAATTATGGCCATATTAGGTGCTTCTTCTATGCATATATTATGTTTCTTTATTTTCAATGGTCATAGATAGTCTGGCACAATATTACTAGAGGCATTTCCTTGAACTATGTGCTCATGATCAATTTCATTGATCTATACTCTCCAGGGGTCCTCTTCCTATGCATAATCACCTTCAACCTTCCAATAGTATACCGGTTGATTCAATGTTTCCATCATCTTATGGTATGCACAAAAACCATTATGGAAGTGTCTTTGGCTACCAATAGAAGATGGAATCCTTGATTCTTACTAAAATCTCCCTCTACACAGGGACCTCTAATGTAAACTTGAACATTGTGTAAAATTGACTGCTCACTTTATCCCAATCACCTATTTTCCTTCTTGTTTCCTCCTAGATATACCAGTTTTTGGGTACCATATCCATGGTATGGACAAACCAATGAACCCATTTTGTGCTAAGAATATTCTTGTCTATCCAGTGTCGCTCACAGAAACAAATATGTTCCTGAGGTTCTTTGGTACCATTGTACTAGCTCATTAATTCAAGGTTGATTATGGGTTAGAACCTTACTTTGATGCACTCTAGCACCTATGCCCAATCATGTAGATATTCATAGTGTGTCTCCCACTAGTTTGTAAGAATTCCTTTGACTACTACATCCATATCCTAAATCCTTTGGATCAGAGGCACTCTCACCTCCATCTGTGCTAGAAATGTGTCTATTGGTCCTATCCCGTCAAACCTCTATAAGTCACACCAATTTTTTTATTCATGTGCATCTCCTAGTTGATACCTCATACAACTTTTTTTTCCATATGGTCATCTCATCCTCTGATTTTATTCATAGGCACTGACACTTCTCCAACTCAGTTCGCCATTAACTATCAAATTTTCATGGTCTTCCTTGTTTCATGTGATGTTTCATATGTTTTTGATGATCGATATCTATGCATATTAATTTACATGCTCATTATATATGTCTCCCTCCTATGGTTCTAGCAGAACAATGTCACTCAAGGTGTTTATCTCAAAGGAAATATATTATTGCTTCCTATTTAGTATGGCATGATTATAAAATTCCTAGTCAATGCCAAGTAGAGTTGGATAGGGGTATGATTCATCCATAATATCAATCACTTCAAATTCTACTTTATTTTTTACCCCATCGATGTTCACTTCCACTTCTTTAGCCTATCAATGGGATAAATTCTATATTGGTTGGAAGGATTGAGTTGAATGGGGGATAACACCAACTTTGGATTACCCATCAACTCCCATGATTTATTTAGAAATATGTTCACATATTATCCCAATTCCAACATGACATCGTCCATATCATAGCTCCCTAGGTCAAATATCATCTAAATTCTCTCCATGTGCACTTATTCCTACTAGCATGGACCATATCTCATTCTAGTAACAGAGAAGAAATAGCAGCGTCGATCTCCCCTTCCTCCATACATATTGTCAACATGTGGGTCAATATCATTGCAACTATATGATCACCCAACACCTTAAGAAAACAACGCAAGAAGCCACTTTCCTGGATTTTCGATTTAGCCTTGGGGTAAGTGTTGCACTATGTTTCCTCACACACCATGCATCACAACTCTTCATGCAAGCATTCATATTCTATTACCCTCTATATTGTGCATTGCAATTATTCATGCATGGAGGCCTCTTCCATTTCCCTCTACACCCTGTGTTACAAATATTTATGCATGCAGTCCTCTTCTAGTGCCCTCTACGCATCGTACTTGAACTGTTTATGTTGTGTAGTGTCAAACTTAGGAATTTGTTGCACTACATTTATGATTTTTCCTTCTATATTCTACCTTGAACTTTCTCCTTGGTCCAAGTTGACTACTGTACAAATCCCTCCCTGGGTTACCACCAATAAATCATATTATTAACTTCCCATGGCTCAACAGTCACCATGTTGTAGTGCCCCTTATTTTCTTCCCATTTTAACAATAAATCTAGGAAATCCTTTGTGACATAGTCAACACTCTAGAAATACCATAAAGTGCACTTGGATTGGTACAAAATCGCAATAAGTGGCCTATATTTCCATAGTTAAAATAGGTAGGTGGTATTCCTCTTTATCTTCCATGTCCTCCTCTCTAGCCTCCTTAGTATCCTCCTTTGTCGAAGCCTCCCCAATTGAATCCTTCATGGTATCCACCCTTATTCTCTTATTGGACCCAATAAACATATGTATTGTTCTCCTTCATTTTCTATAGTGACCAACAGTTGTTCAAATCATGGCCCATGGATTTGAAAAACTCACAAAATGGAGTGTGCATGGTCTTCTGATACTTCTGTAGTGTTGGACAATGGGGGGGGGTATATGACCCCATCATCTACAAATATCACACCACTATATCTGTGGTCCTATCAGAAACATATTTATTGTGCTCATCATTGTGTAACTTCCCAGTGTAGGACACACATTTGTATGGTGATCATTTTCATGGCACAAGGTACACCAGACATTCTCCTGAAGTACCTTAACCTTTTCCATATCTTGTAGTTGCATAGTGAGGTTCAAAATCTAGGATTGTACCTGTGCCATCCATGTTGAATCCTCTCCCCCTCATGGAGTAGACTCTAAGCACATTGCAATTTATATGGCCTTTTCCTAGCTTGTTACTTTATGTTGGGTAAGAGGGACTCAAATGTTTGGTAGGATTCCAACAATAAACCATTCTCTGTGTTGGACATCTTCGATCTGAAATGTCAGTCTGTCCAACAGAATCTTGAAACATTGGTCATAATCCCACATGGTTTCTCCATCTTGCTACTTAATATATTTGATCTCGGTTATAAATTGTTATTCTGACTTTAGTTTCTGGAATTATTAGATGAGATATCTCTTTATCTCTATAAGAAACCTTGTTTATCCTACTAGCATAGTATCCTTGTACTTCATGTACCATGCTAGAGCTCTATCTATGAATTTCATTTCTATTTGTGTGATCTTGGATGCCTCGTATGTGACTCTCTTTACAGACCATATAGCTCCTCACAAGAACCAATGTTGTTATGCATCATTGCTTCCCACCCCATGAAATGTGGGAATCCTGAAGGTTGAATATTGGTTGGCCATATTCTTAGTTTCCAATTAAAATTGTCGAGCGATGGAATCTATATATTCTTTGTCTATGATCAATTAAAATTGTCCTCCTTCTCAAAGATCGATTCTTCTATCTCCTTCCTGGACTATTTCCATTTCATTTCCTTCCTTCAACATGTAGCACAAAACCATTAGGTCCCCACAATGAAACCAATTGTTGACGCAGGGTTTCAAACCCACGGTTCGAAATTATTTACCAACAAATACCCCATAGGCATCAGCATATTCAATATTTAAGGATTGAACAAGGTCTCACCTGAGATTCCTTGAGAATCACAAAGACCTTAGGTTTCATGAAAATCATGAAGGAATATTACATGTTGGACAATGGGTTTTCATTGATGTCAATAAGAAGTGGTTGTCATTGATGTCAATTTATCTCAATAGATGTGATGGGTGTATTTGGATAAGTCTCCAAAGAGGTTCCCTTATGTCGTATCTCCAAGCATGGCCCTCATAGGAAGAAGTTTTGAAGAATTCTACACAAATCCCTAGAGGTGCATTCATGACGGTCGAAGTTTTTTTGAGGAATAAGGACATGAAGAATAGTGTAAATGTAGGTAATATGGTCATAGATGGATGTTCCTTTTATTTTCTTTTATGGTGATAGGTGGTATGCCGTGTGGTTCTTCATGGTAGAGGAGTTATGAGGTCATGAAGTTGGAAGCCCCAAAGATGGGTTACGAAGCCCTTAGTTAGTTACAAGACAATTAATGAAAAGGTTAAGTGGTTGTAACAATAAACCCCTAAAGTAAAGAAAGAAGTTACTTAGAAAAAGTATAAATACCCCTCAAGGAGTCTTTCATAAGAACATTCACACACATGTCTATTGATTATCTATATTGTGAAGAACTTTTGGTCTATTGTTGAATCTGAGGTTTAGTTTGAGGTAGCAAGTCTGAAGTTGTGAAGGAAGGTCGAAGGTGAAAGTATCAAAGTTGCATAAATTGTGAGTAACCCTAGTTTCTAAGGAATCCATAGGTTGCAGGTCAAAAGGGCATGAATGTACGTAGGTTGGAGTAGAGGAAAGTGCAGATATCCACGGGAATAGTGAAGTAAGTTGTGGATCTATGAAAAGCTTGTGAAAGGGTGTGAAGAGATGTGTGTACCAAATTGTTGATTCCCAGGTTAGTTTACTTATATATTACCTAACACAAAAAAGTGCTACATGACTTATAGGTCGATGTGATCCAGGTGGATATCAGTGGACACCCACCTATTCCACTGGCTCGAAAAACAATTTTCCACCTTGGCAGTTTTTCGACAGTTTTTCAGGTTCCAAACTTCCGGGCCTTCAGAGCCTCATTGTAACCATATTCTTGTGAATGAGTGCAACCATCAAATCTCTTCTCAGAGATAAGTCGCCACCATTCCAGCAAGCTTGTTTTCCACTGTATTTTACAGTTTCAACTTATTTCCTTATTGAATAGAAAACCAATTTTACTGTATCTCTGTTATTTTGTGTTAATCATCTTTTAATAAGTTGTATTCATTTTGTTTTGCTCATAAAATCTGGATCAATGGTATCAGAGCGGTCTTCTCCTTTTCGTATTAATGCATGTCCCCAACGAGGCCAGGGTACAAATAATTGGGTCTTGAGATTTTTTCTCTTGAGGAAAAAATCTCTCGCATGCCCAAGCGACCTCTCATGGAAGGAGAAAAAAAATATGACAGGACAGGAGATCGTTTCAAAAATTTTCTTGAGGAAAACCTCACGCAATAGAGGAACAATATGATGGATAGTTTCACACAAATATTTTGGTGACTACCAACATGAAACATATCTTCCTTGAGAGGAGGCGTCGCCCCCTTTAAGGTACAAATCAACTTCGATATTCCTATATTTGAAGGTCAGATAGACGTAAATGTTGTAGACAAGTGGTTGAATATACTAGAAGGGTATTTTTTTGTCCATAAATTTTCGAATAGAGAAAAGATTACTTTTGTGCTCCTCAAAGTCGTTCCCCATGTCAAAGATTGGTGGGAAACTTTCTATGAGAAAAATCAAATAGAGGAAACCTCATTATTTATAGTCAAGACCACTTGGGAATCCTTCAGGGATGTTATTAAGGAACAATACTACCCTGTCGGAAGTTATGACGACTTGTATACCAAATGGATCACACTGCAACAAGAAAGAGACCAACTAGTGCCAGAGTTCACAAATATCTTCCATACCTTGCACACCAAGTTGGGTATCAAATATTCAGAGCAACATGTGGTGTTCAAGTATCATAGTGCTCTGCATAGATACATCCAGACCGAAATGGAAATTTTGGATATCTAGTCCTTGGGTGCGGCTTACTGATATGTCATCAAAATCCAGTAGAATCTCAAACAAAAGATGCGACAATTTGGGCTTGGGAAACCCTCACAGCAAAATCCAAGAAAGGGTGGCCCCAACCCACAGAACAAAGGAAAGAGAAAATATGGAAAGTATCAGTACAACTATTCCAAGACACAAGCAAAGAAGGACATCAGAAAGACAAAGAATTATATTGGAAAGTGGTATGACTTCCATAAGAGGCCTTGGCATAACACTGTTGAAATCCACTCAAAGCAGTCATTGGTGGCCGAAGTGAAACCCTCTAAATCAGATGCAAGTTCTGACTATGAGTCAGAACCAGAAAGGGGAAGACACATCATTGACTCAGAACCTAATGTCATTTTTTCTACCACCAAGATCCAACCTAGTGAACCAGACGAGCCAAAAGAAGGAGAGTGCCTTTTCCATTCACAGATGTGGGTAAAAGGAACCCCGTTGCACTTCATCATTTATAGTGGTAGACAAAAGAACCTCATCTCAGCAGAGGTTGTCAAGAGGCTAACCCTACCAACAATGCCACACCCACAACCCTACACCATTGGATGGCTCTGCCAAGGAAGCGATCTCTATGTCAACCAATAGTGTCGACTATTGTACGAAATCAATCCATTCAAAGACGAGGTATCGTGTGATGTTTCTCCTCTCAAAGTTTGTAATGTTATTTTGGGCCAACCTTATTTATGGAAATGTCATACTACATATGAGTCTAGGCCTCGTATTTTTATTATTACTTTGAATGGGAAACTGTACAGGATACCTGAGAAAGTCGCTCCTAGTGGTATTTCCTTGATCTCTGCCTAGCAATGCAGGAAGGTCATCTCTCAGACCAAGAATTTTTTTTTCTTCGTGATTCACTTTCAGAGTGAGAGAAAGATCGTAGCCACGTCCAGGGCCTCTGTGGATGATCTCTCTAGACAATAGAAGCAAGTGGATAAGGTCGTGGAAGAATACTCACATATCTTATCCTCTCCTACCGGGGTACCTCTGCACTGCCAGGTCAAGAATCCCATTGATCTGACCCCAGGTGCACTGCTACCTAATGGGCTAGTCTAACACTATTCTCTGTTAGAAAATGGGGAGATCAAGAGGTGGATCCAAGAACTGCTCCACAAGGGGCACATCTATCCCAAATCATCGCCTTGTGGGAGCCCAATCGTGCTGGTGTAGAAGAAAGATGGGACCTGGTGACTCTGCATTATTACCTGGCCCTGCATAAAATCACAGTCTGAAATTGGTACCCAATTCCCCTAATCGACGACCTCCTTGATCAACTCACAGGGGACAAATACTTCAGTAAGATTGATTTGAAGTCTAGCTACCACCAGGTCCCAATAGAAAAGACAGATGTATGGAAGACTGCCTTCAAGTCAAAATAAGGTCTTTTTGAATGGTTGGTCATGCCCTTTGGTTTGATAAATGATCCAACAAATTTTATGAAAATGATGGATAATATCCTATGACCTTTCACCAATACTTTTGTAGTGGTGTATCTGGATGACATCCTCATATACAAAAAGACTTGGGCAGAACACTTGCAACACATTTAGCAAGTTTTTCACACCCCACGGCAACACAAACTATATGAAAACTTGGAAAAATGATCCTTCCGCATGGATAGGGTCCATTACTTAGGCTACATCGTTGATCAACATGGGTTTCATGTGGATCCAGCCAATATCCAGGTCATCTGTGACTGGCCAGCCCCAACCACACTCACTTAAGTTTGGAGCTTCTTGGGCCTCGCCAACTTCTATCATAGGTTCATGCTAGGATTCTCTCATATCGCATGGGCCCTCATCCAAGTAACTAGGGGTGGCGGAAAGGAAAAATTTGTGTGGGGTGTGTCCCAACAACAAGCCTTTGATGACTTGAAGAAGCATTTGTGCTCATCCCTGGTAATTTCATTATCGGACCTACATCATCCCTTTGAGATCGAGATAGATGCTTCAAACTATGTTGTGGGAATTGTTCTCACTCAACATGGCCACCACGTGGCATATCATAGTGAGACACTATCATATGTTGTCTATAAGTACCCTACTTATGACAAAGAAATGTACTCCATTGTGCAAGCTTGCCGCCAGTGGAGAAATTACATTCTTGGAAAGAAGATAGACATCCACACTGATCACAAGCCACTACAGTTCATGCAGACCCAAGAAAAATTGTAGAATGACTTCCATCAAAAGTGGCCAACACAATTACAGTAGTTCCACCTCAACATCAAGTATAAAATAGGAATTATCAACCAAGTTGTTGACTGCCTCAGCCAACCTCTAGTTGTGGCACTCACCATGATGCTAGACTCTTGTAGTCATGAGACCTCTAGATGGTCCCACCTCTACAATACAGACCCTAACTTCTCCTCCACCTACCAAATTTTGGGCTCCAACTTAGTGGTCACTAATTTCCATCTTCAGGATGGGTTGTTGTGTCGTCTGGGCCATCTTTGTGTTCCATAAAGAAAGCAAGTGAAGCTGATTTGGGAAGCTCACTACAGAAGAGTGGCATGACACTTTGGCATCGAAAAGACAGTGGCAGTGTTGAAGAAACATTTCTACTGGCCGAAACTTCAACTGTATGTCGGCAAGTATATCAAGTCCTGCATTGCCTGTGCTATTTCCAAACAAACCACTAAGAAACATGGCCTATACACCCCTCTTCCTACTCCTAACAGGCCGTGGGAATCCATCTCAATGGACTACATGTCGAGCCTTCCATCCACCAAGAGGGGAAATGATTGTGTTTTTTAGGTTGTTGTTCGCTTTTCCAATATGGCGATTCTATCCATCTGCAAGAAGAACATCACAACAGAAGCCACTGCCAAGATCTTATTTGAACGAGTATGGGTACATTTTGGGATCCCACAAACCATTATCTCATACTGTGACAATCGGTTCCTCAGCTCATTCTGGTCGATCCTCTGGTCACTATTGTATACCAAGCTCATCAAATCGACTGCCTTCCACCCCTAGACAGATGGAAAAATGGAGGTCGTTAATCGGATGGTTGTACATATCCTGGGCATGTACAATTCAAAACACCCCTGCACATGGGATTAGAGTCTTACCTATGTCCAGCATAGCTACAATCGAGCCCTAAATAGCTCAACTGGATACAACCCCTTTTAGGTGGGGTTGGGATTCCAACCATTGGGCCCCATGGATGTTTCACTACCCCTGGCGACCACCTCGACCGACTCATCACCTCCTTGACCAGAAGCTAACAAATCCATCAATTCATTAAGAAGATCCAACACATCCACCAATAGGTTCAGGATATTCTACAAAAGTCTAATGCCAAGTATAAACAATTCCACATCAACATTGGGTGCCACATAAGTTTCAGGTGGGTGACAAAGTTTGGCTGCATTTGCAGAAAGAATGCCTTACAGGGCCCCATCAGAAGCTTCTCCCACTCTGTTATGGGTCGTACACCATCACCAAGGTTGTGGGTGAAAATTCTTTTGAGCTCAACATTCCCCCCTTCATTTGTCTACATCCAGTCTTCAACGTGGCTCTCCTTCGACCAAATTTCCCACCATTATTGGACACCTTAGAGATAGAAGAGAAGTTTACACCAACAAATATCAACCCTAAATGGATGCAATAATAATCCAGTGATCATATTATGGACACATAGATCAAGGGAACTTGACAATAAAGGATCCATCTTTATCGAGTCGTCAAAGAAGGGAAACTCCTGCACCAAGGCAAGTGGCTCATCAGGGGCCAAATTCAGCAGAAATTTCCTCACCTGATGGGGAAACTAAATGCAATGGATACCATTACTTCCTAAGGAGGGAGGATTGATCTAGGTAGATATCGATGGTTACCCACCTGTTCCACTGGCTCAAAAAATAGTTTTCCACCTTTGCAGTTTTTCGACAGTTTTTCGGGTTCCAAACTTCTGGGGTTGTTTTGAGGCCCTAAACAACGTTTTTGTGGATTTGGGGCCCAGGTGACTACCAAATCCACTAACCTTGGCCAGTTGAAAAATTTCTTCTTGGTTAGACCTTTCCAACGGGCTATTGTGCACCTAAAACGAAGATCGTATGCAAAAGATACGACCCTGGGAAATTGATGTACTATCTTACCCAAACAGAGCCCACATGACTTTTGGCACTTCATCTCCTATGGTTAGGTTTTTGGATGTCTAGGGATATTAAAATTCCTGTTTATTGTAAAAGGCCTTCAGAGCCTCATTGTAACCATCTTCTTGCGAATGAGCGCAGTCGTCAGATCTCTTCTCAAAGATAAGTCATCACCATTCCAGCAAGCTTGTTTTCCACTGCATTTTACAATTTCAGCGTATTTCCTTATTGAATAGGAAACCAATTTTACTATATCTCTATTATTTTGTGTTAAGCATATTTTAATAATTTATATTCATTCCATTCTTCTCATAAAATCTGGATCACAATGGTATAGGTTACAGGTTGATGGTATAGTGAAAGTTACAGGTTCATGATACAGTGACAGTGACAGGTTTATGTTACAGGTTGCAGGTTGATGTGATAGTGACAAGTTGGATGACAGGTTGATTACAGGTTGATTATTAAAGGAAGTGACAATTTGGTCTACATTTATATTTCAGGGTGGTAGGACGGGGCAAGGAAAGGGGTTCGTCACGTCCTTTTGGTTGGTTCTAGAGAACATAGGGAGTTGGAGCTTCCATCAGGTTGGATCCTGTGAATCAAGGGATTGTAGCATCCTTCTAGTTAGAGCCAGAGAATTTAGAGAGTTGTAGCCTCCTTCAGATTGGATCCTGTAAATAGGAGGTTGTAGCCTCCTTCCATTTTCAACTAGAGAATAGGAATTTTGGTGCTCCCAATGAATGTAATATTTGATATATAAGAAATCTTTATGTGGTTTTCTCCCATTTGGGCTTCCACATAAATTATAGTGTACCGTGTATTTGATGTGATGTTGCGATATTGCTCATGTTTATATGCTCACAATATACTGATGATATATTGATTATATATTGTTGATAAAGTTGACATTCATATTTGTGGTTAAAAATGGTAAAAGTACTAATATTGATTCAGCCCCCCTCTCAGTATTCCAACAATTGGTAACAAAGATAGGTCCTTCAAGAAAAAGTGTAACCACTAGAAGGAGATCATGGAATACGCTAAGATTGGAGTACCATAGTTTGACGTCCAAAACTATGCCTTCTATAGTAGAAGGATGAAAACATATGTGCAGGCACATGGATTTGATGTCTGGTGAGCAGTTGTAGATGGATATAATGCATTGGCCACTCCACCAACATACAAGGATGGAAAGAAACTTGAAGAAAATAATTCAACGACCAAAAATTCTATTATGAATTATCTAACTAAATCAATACATGTCAAGGTTATGCATTGTGAATCTATAAAGGAAATTTGGGACAAACTTTAGAATATCTATGAAGGTGATTCCAAATTCAAGGGATCTAAACTTCAAACCTTTAGATCCAATTTCAAACAATTGAAGATGAAGGAAGATGAAGAAATTGTCACCTATTTTCTACTATTTGATGAAATAGTCAATGCCATTAAAGGTTGGGAGAAGAGTTGAAAGAACCAATCATTGTTCAAAAGGTACTAAGGTCTCTACCTATGAGATATGACCCAAAGATTTCATCCCTTGAAGAAAGAGCAGACCTAGCTACATTAAGCATGGACAGGCTACATGGGATACTCACAACTTATGGAATGAGGATAGAGCAAGATGATCCATTCACAAAGGAAGCAACATTCATGGAATCCAAGAATTCAAAGAATAAAACCAAACAAAATTCAAAATCAGATTGTAGTTGTAGCGACAATTCAAAGGAAGATGAAGAGATGGAAAACTTCGTAAGAAAGTTGAAAAAGAGGAACCAAAAAGTACAAAGGTATGCTTCCATTGAAATTTTTAATTGTGGTAGTATTGGTCATTTTTATTCTAAATGTACTTATGCTAAGAATAAAAATAGTGATGAAGAAGAATATCCTAAGAAGGAAAAAAAAATCCAAAAAGAAGACAAGAGAAGGAACAAAAATAAATTCTTCAAGAAAAAATTCTACTCAAAAGAAGGCAGCTCCTCATTAGATGAGGATCATGATAGTGATAGAGATTCAAAAAGAGTATTCTTCATGGAAGTATATGATGATGAAGAAGATTCTGAAGAATAAGGCAAGATCGATCTCAAAGAAGAATTAATCAATGTCTTAGAAGATCAAGGGAAAGAAAGAAAGAAAATAAAGTCACTCAAGGCATAGTTAAAGAAGAAAGAAGGATCTCAAAATTCCAACTCAAAAGAAATCGAACAAATGATTGCAAAGTTAAAAATCTAGGTGGAAGAAGACAAAAGGATTGAAGAAGCACTCAGAAATCAGTTGGAAGAAAAGGAAAATATGATTGAAAGTTTGGAAGTGGAAATAGTCACCTCAGAAAAGATCTTCAGAAGAAAGATATGTCATAGAAAATCTCCAAAATACTGGATGAGATCATCAGCATTCAAAGTCCATACTACAACAGGTCCGAGCTAGGATACAACCAGACACAGACTGAGAAAGGTTCCATCTCCAATACAACAGAACAAGAAGTAGAACAAAGAACCTATGCAAAAATAGTCAGAGGTACTCAATAATATTCATCACCTAGAATATTCATCACACAAACCCAAAAATCATCAACATCTCAAGAAGAACAAGGCTTCAGAAGAGAAACACCATTTAGAAGATCATGTACATCCAGGTATCAAACTATTTTTCTTGGTTTATTCTATTCTTGTAACAATTTTGGTCACAAAGTTGAAAACTCTAGAGACTACACCAAGAATAGAAGCAACTATGAAGAGTATTCAAACAACAATTATCCTAGAATGTCACATGAAGCACAAAAAACAAAATCATAATAATTTTGGTTCACTAAGTAATGAAGTAGAGTGCTACAAGTGCAACAATTTTGGACACATGGCCAAATATTATAGATTGACTATTCCTCCAAGGGAACCAAAGAAGAATATCAAACAGGAACCACAAAGGATATGGAGAAGAAAGAAATATCAATTCAACACTGAAGAATGTTCGCTTTCTTTACAAT
>ML794965.1:353965-374701 GCA_009831015.1 Picea engelmannii
TGTGGTTCTTCATGGTAGAGGAGTTATGAGGTCATGAAGTTGGAAGCCCCAAAGATGGGTTACGAAGCCCTTAGTTAGTTACAAGACAATTAATGAAAAGGTTAAGTGGTTGTAACAATAAACCCCTAAAGTAAAGAAAGAAGTTACTTAGAAAAAGTATAAATACCCCTCAAGGAGTCTTTCATAAGAACATTCACACACATGTCTATTGATTATCTATATTGTGAAGAACTTTTGGTCTATTGTTGAATCTGAGGTTTAGTTTGAGGTAGCAAGTCTGAAGTTGTGAAGGAAGGTCGAAGGTGAAAGTATCAAAGTTGCATAAATTGTGAGTAACCCTAGTTTCTAAGGAATCCATAGGTTGCAGGTCAAAAGGGCATGAATGTACGTAGGTTGGAGTAGAGGAAAGTGCAGATATCCACGGGAATAGTGAAGTAAGTTGTGGATCTATGAAAAGCTTGTGAAAGGGTGTGAAGAGATGTGTGTACCAAATTGTTGATTCCCAGGTTAGTTTACTTATATATTACCTAACACAAAAAAGTGCTACATGACTTATAGGTCGATGTGATCCAGGTGGATATCAGTGGACACCCACCTATTCCACTGGCTCGAAAAACAATTTTCCACCTTGGCAGTTTTTCGACAGTTTTTCAGGTTCCAAACTTCCGGGCCTTCAGAGCCTCATTGTAACCATATTCTTGTGAATGAGTGCAACCATCAAATCTCTTCTCAGAGATAAGTCGCCACCATTCCAGCAAGCTTGTTTTCCACTGTATTTTACAGTTTCAACTTATTTCCTTATTGAATAGAAAACCAATTTTACTGTATCTCTGTTATTTTGTGTTAATCATCTTTTAATAAGTTGTATTCATTTTGTTTTGCTCATAAAATCTGGATCAATGGTATCAGAGCGGTCTTCTCCTTTTCGTATTAATGCATGTCCCCAACGAGGCCAGGGTACAAATAATTGGGTCTTGAGATTTTTTCTCTTGAGGAAAAAATCTCTCGCATGCCCAAGCGACCTCTCATGGAAGGAGAAAAAAAATATGACAGGACAGGAGATCGTTTCAAAAATTTTCTTGAGGAAAACCTCACGCAATAGAGGAACAATATGATGGATAGTTTCACACAAATATTTTGGTGACTACCAACATGAAACATATCTTCCTTGAGAGGAGGCGTCGCCCCCTTTAAGGTACAAATCAACTTCGATATTCCTATATTTGAAGGTCAGATAGACGTAAATGTTGTAGACAAGTGGTTGAATATACTAGAAGGGTATTTTTTTGTCCATAAATTTTCGAATAGAGAAAAGATTACTTTTGTGCTCCTCAAAGTCGTTCCCCATGTCAAAGATTGGTGGGAAACTTTCTATGAGAAAAATCAAATAGAGGAAACCTCATTATTTATAGTCAAGACCACTTGGGAATCCTTCAGGGATGTTATTAAGGAACAATACTACCCTGTCGGAAGTTATGACGACTTGTATACCAAATGGATCACACTGCAACAAGAAAGAGACCAACTAGTGCCAGAGTTCACAAATATCTTCCATACCTTGCACACCAAGTTGGGTATCAAATATTCAGAGCAACATGTGGTGTTCAAGTATCATAGTGCTCTGCATAGATACATCCAGACCGAAATGGAAATTTTGGATATCTAGTCCTTGGGTGCGGCTTACTGATATGTCATCAAAATCCAGTAGAATCTCAAACAAAAGATGCGACAATTTGGGCTTGGGAAACCCTCACAGCAAAATCCAAGAAAGGGTGGCCCCAACCCACAGAACAAAGGAAAGAGAAAATATGGAAAGTATCAGTACAACTATTCCAAGACACAAGCAAAGAAGGACATCAGAAAGACAAAGAATTATATTGGAAAGTGGTATGACTTCCATAAGAGGCCTTGGCATAACACTGTTGAAATCCACTCAAAGCAGTCATTGGTGGCCGAAGTGAAACCCTCTAAATCAGATGCAAGTTCTGACTATGAGTCAGAACCAGAAAGGGGAAGACACATCATTGACTCAGAACCTAATGTCATTTTTTCTACCACCAAGATCCAACCTAGTGAACCAGACGAGCCAAAAGAAGGAGAGTGCCTTTTCCATTCACAGATGTGGGTAAAAGGAACCCCGTTGCACTTCATCATTTATAGTGGTAGACAAAAGAACCTCATCTCAGCAGAGGTTGTCAAGAGGCTAACCCTACCAACAATGCCACACCCACAACCCTACACCATTGGATGGCTCTGCCAAGGAAGCGATCTCTATGTCAACCAATAGTGTCGACTATTGTACGAAATCAATCCATTCAAAGACGAGGTATCGTGTGATGTTTCTCCTCTCAAAGTTTGTAATGTTATTTTGGGCCAACCTTATTTATGGAAATGTCATACTACATATGAGTCTAGGCCTCGTATTTTTATTATTACTTTGAATGGGAAACTGTACAGGATACCTGAGAAAGTCGCTCCTAGTGGTATTTCCTTGATCTCTGCCTAGCAATGCAGGAAGGTCATCTCTCAGACCAAGAATTTTTTTTTCTTCGTGATTCACTTTCAGAGTGAGAGAAAGATCGTAGCCACGTCCAGGGCCTCTGTGGATGATCTCTCTAGACAATAGAAGCAAGTGGATAAGGTCGTGGAAGAATACTCACATATCTTATCCTCTCCTACCGGGGTACCTCTGCACTGCCAGGTCAAGAATCCCATTGATCTGACCCCAGGTGCACTGCTACCTAATGGGCTAGTCTAACACTATTCTCTGTTAGAAAATGGGGAGATCAAGAGGTGGATCCAAGAACTGCTCCACAAGGGGCACATCTATCCCAAATCATCGCCTTGTGGGAGCCCAATCGTGCTGGTGTAGAAGAAAGATGGGACCTGGTGACTCTGCATTATTACCTGGCCCTGCATAAAATCACAGTCTGAAATTGGTACCCAATTCCCCTAATCGACGACCTCCTTGATCAACTCACAGGGGACAAATACTTCAGTAAGATTGATTTGAAGTCTAGCTACCACCAGGTCCCAATAGAAAAGACAGATGTATGGAAGACTGCCTTCAAGTCAAAATAAGGTCTTTTTGAATGGTTGGTCATGCCCTTTGGTTTGATAAATGATCCAACAAATTTTATGAAAATGATGGATAATATCCTATGACCTTTCACCAATACTTTTGTAGTGGTGTATCTGGATGACATCCTCATATACAAAAAGACTTGGGCAGAACACTTGCAACACATTTAGCAAGTTTTTCACACCCCACGGCAACACAAACTATATGAAAACTTGGAAAAATGATCCTTCCGCATGGATAGGGTCCATTACTTAGGCTACATCGTTGATCAACATGGGTTTCATGTGGATCCAGCCAATATCCAGGTCATCTGTGACTGGCCAGCCCCAACCACACTCACTTAAGTTTGGAGCTTCTTGGGCCTCGCCAACTTCTATCATAGGTTCATGCTAGGATTCTCTCATATCGCATGGGCCCTCATCCAAGTAACTAGGGGTGGCGGAAAGGAAAAATTTGTGTGGGGTGTGTCCCAACAACAAGCCTTTGATGACTTGAAGAAGCATTTGTGCTCATCCCTGGTAATTTCATTATCGGACCTACATCATCCCTTTGAGATCGAGATAGATGCTTCAAACTATGTTGTGGGAATTGTTCTCACTCAACATGGCCACCACGTGGCATATCATAGTGAGACACTATCATATGTTGTCTATAAGTACCCTACTTATGACAAAGAAATGTACTCCATTGTGCAAGCTTGCCGCCAGTGGAGAAATTACATTCTTGGAAAGAAGATAGACATCCACACTGATCACAAGCCACTACAGTTCATGCAGACCCAAGAAAAATTGTAGAATGACTTCCATCAAAAGTGGCCAACACAATTACAGTAGTTCCACCTCAACATCAAGTATAAAATAGGAATTATCAACCAAGTTGTTGACTGCCTCAGCCAACCTCTAGTTGTGGCACTCACCATGATGCTAGACTCTTGTAGTCATGAGACCTCTAGATGGTCCCACCTCTACAATACAGACCCTAACTTCTCCTCCACCTACCAAATTTTGGGCTCCAACTTAGTGGTCACTAATTTCCATCTTCAGGATGGGTTGTTGTGTCGTCTGGGCCATCTTTGTGTTCCATAAAGAAAGCAAGTGAAGCTGATTTGGGAAGCTCACTACAGAAGAGTGGCATGACACTTTGGCATCGAAAAGACAGTGGCAGTGTTGAAGAAACATTTCTACTGGCCGAAACTTCAACTGTATGTCGGCAAGTATATCAAGTCCTGCATTGCCTGTGCTATTTCCAAACAAACCACTAAGAAACATGGCCTATACACCCCTCTTCCTACTCCTAACAGGCCGTGGGAATCCATCTCAATGGACTACATGTCGAGCCTTCCATCCACCAAGAGGGGAAATGATTGTGTTTTTTAGGTTGTTGTTCGCTTTTCCAATATGGCGATTCTATCCATCTGCAAGAAGAACATCACAACAGAAGCCACTGCCAAGATCTTATTTGAACGAGTATGGGTACATTTTGGGATCCCACAAACCATTATCTCATACTGTGACAATCGGTTCCTCAGCTCATTCTGGTCGATCCTCTGGTCACTATTGTATACCAAGCTCATCAAATCGACTGCCTTCCACCCCTAGACAGATGGAAAAATGGAGGTCGTTAATCGGATGGTTGTACATATCCTGGGCATGTACAATTCAAAACACCCCTGCACATGGGATTAGAGTCTTACCTATGTCCAGCATAGCTACAATCGAGCCCTAAATAGCTCAACTGGATACAACCCCTTTTAGGTGGGGTTGGGATTCCAACCATTGGGCCCCATGGATGTTTCACTACCCCTGGCGACCACCTCGACCGACTCATCACCTCCTTGACCAGAAGCTAACAAATCCATCAATTCATTAAGAAGATCCAACACATCCACCAATAGGTTCAGGATATTCTACAAAAGTCTAATGCCAAGTATAAACAATTCCACATCAACATTGGGTGCCACATAAGTTTCAGGTGGGTGACAAAGTTTGGCTGCATTTGCAGAAAGAATGCCTTACAGGGCCCCATCAGAAGCTTCTCCCACTCTGTTATGGGTCGTACACCATCACCAAGGTTGTGGGTGAAAATTCTTTTGAGCTCAACATTCCCCCCTTCATTTGTCTACATCCAGTCTTCAACGTGGCTCTCCTTCGACCAAATTTCCCACCATTATTGGACACCTTAGAGATAGAAGAGAAGTTTACACCAACAAATATCAACCCTAAATGGATGCAATAATAATCCAGTGATCATATTATGGACACATAGATCAAGGGAACTTGACAATAAAGGATCCATCTTTATCGAGTCGTCAAAGAAGGGAAACTCCTGCACCAAGGCAAGTGGCTCATCAGGGGCCAAATTCAGCAGAAATTTCCTCACCTGATGGGGAAACTAAATGCAATGGATACCATTACTTCCTAAGGAGGGAGGATTGATCTAGGTAGATATCGATGGTTACCCACCTGTTCCACTGGCTCAAAAAATAGTTTTCCACCTTTGCAGTTTTTCGACAGTTTTTCGGGTTCCAAACTTCTGGGGTTGTTTTGAGGCCCTAAACAACGTTTTTGTGGATTTGGGGCCCAGGTGACTACCAAATCCACTAACCTTGGCCAGTTGAAAAATTTCTTCTTGGTTAGACCTTTCCAACGGGCTATTGTGCACCTAAAACGAAGATCGTATGCAAAAGATACGACCCTGGGAAATTGATGTACTATCTTACCCAAACAGAGCCCACATGACTTTTGGCACTTCATCTCCTATGGTTAGGTTTTTGGATGTCTAGGGATATTAAAATTCCTGTTTATTGTAAAAGGCCTTCAGAGCCTCATTGTAACCATCTTCTTGCGAATGAGCGCAGTCGTCAGATCTCTTCTCAAAGATAAGTCATCACCATTCCAGCAAGCTTGTTTTCCACTGCATTTTACAATTTCAGCGTATTTCCTTATTGAATAGGAAACCAATTTTACTATATCTCTATTATTTTGTGTTAAGCATATTTTAATAATTTATATTCATTCCATTCTTCTCATAAAATCTGGATCACAATGGTATAGGTTACAGGTTGATGGTATAGTGAAAGTTACAGGTTCATGATACAGTGACAGTGACAGGTTTATGTTACAGGTTGCAGGTTGATGTGATAGTGACAAGTTGGATGACAGGTTGATTACAGGTTGATTATTAAAGGAAGTGACAATTTGGTCTACATTTATATTTCAGGGTGGTAGGACGGGGCAAGGAAAGGGGTTCGTCACGTCCTTTTGGTTGGTTCTAGAGAACATAGGGAGTTGGAGCTTCCATCAGGTTGGATCCTGTGA
This sequence comes from Picea engelmannii, assembly GCA_009831015.1. Classification (NCBI taxonomy): domain Eukaryota; kingdom Viridiplantae; phylum Streptophyta; class Pinopsida; order Pinales; family Pinaceae; genus Picea; species Picea engelmannii. The sequence goes on from ML794965.1 coordinate 360,365, forward strand.
ATCAAGGGATTGTAGCATCCTTCTAGTTAGAGCCAGAGAATTTAGAGAGTTGTAGCCTCCTTCAGATTGGATCCTGTAAATAGGAGGTTGTAGCCTCCTTCCATTTTCAACTAGAGAATAGGAATTTTGGTGCTCCCAATGAATGTAATATTTGATATATAAGAAATCTTTATGTGGTTTTCTCCCATTTGGGCTTCCACATAAATTATAGTGTACCGTGTATTTGATGTGATGTTGCGATATTGCTCATGTTTATATGCTCACAATATACTGATGATATATTGATTATATATTGTTGATAAAGTTGACATTCATATTTGTGGTTAAAAATGGTAAAAGTACTAATATTGATTCAGCCCCCCTCTCAGTATTCCAACAATTGGTAACAAAGATAGGTCCTTCAAGAAAAAGTGTAACCACTAGAAGGAGATCATGGAATACGCTAAGATTGGAGTACCATAGTTTGACGTCCAAAACTATGCCTTCTATAGTAGAAGGATGAAAACATATGTGCAGGCACATGGATTTGATGTCTGGTGAGCAGTTGTAGATGGATATAATGCATTGGCCACTCCACCAACATACAAGGATGGAAAGAAACTTGAAGAAAATAATTCAACGACCAAAAATTCTATTATGAATTATCTAACTAAATCAATACATGTCAAGGTTATGCATTGTGAATCTATAAAGGAAATTTGGGACAAACTTTAGAATATCTATGAAGGTGATTCCAAATTCAAGGGATCTAAACTTCAAACCTTTAGATCCAATTTCAAACAATTGAAGATGAAGGAAGATGAAGAAATTGTCACCTATTTTCTACTATTTGATGAAATAGTCAATGCCATTAAAGGTTGGGAGAAGAGTTGAAAGAACCAATCATTGTTCAAAAGGTACTAAGGTCTCTACCTATGAGATATGACCCAAAGATTTCATCCCTTGAAGAAAGAGCAGACCTAGCTACATTAAGCATGGACAGGCTACATGGGATACTCACAACTTATGGAATGAGGATAGAGCAAGATGATCCATTCACAAAGGAAGCAACATTCATGGAATCCAAGAATTCAAAGAATAAAACCAAACAAAATTCAAAATCAGATTGTAGTTGTAGCGACAATTCAAAGGAAGATGAAGAGATGGAAAACTTCGTAAGAAAGTTGAAAAAGAGGAACCAAAAAGTACAAAGGTATGCTTCCATTGAAATTTTTAATTGTGGTAGTATTGGTCATTTTTATTCTAAATGTACTTATGCTAAGAATAAAAATAGTGATGAAGAAGAATATCCTAAGAAGGAAAAAAAAATCCAAAAAGAAGACAAGAGAAGGAACAAAAATAAATTCTTCAAGAAAAAATTCTACTCAAAAGAAGGCAGCTCCTCATTAGATGAGGATCATGATAGTGATAGAGATTCAAAAAGAGTATTCTTCATGGAAGTATATGATGATGAAGAAGATTCTGAAGAATAAGGCAAGATCGATCTCAAAGAAGAATTAATCAATGTCTTAGAAGATCAAGGGAAAGAAAGAAAGAAAATAAAGTCACTCAAGGCATAGTTAAAGAAGAAAGAAGGATCTCAAAATTCCAACTCAAAAGAAATCGAACAAATGATTGCAAAGTTAAAAATCTAGGTGGAAGAAGACAAAAGGATTGAAGAAGCACTCAGAAATCAGTTGGAAGAAAAGGAAAATATGATTGAAAGTTTGGAAGTGGAAATAGTCACCTCAGAAAAGATCTTCAGAAGAAAGATATGTCATAGAAAATCTCCAAAATACTGGATGAGATCATCAGCATTCAAAGTCCATACTACAACAGGTCCGAGCTAGGATACAACCAGACACAGACTGAGAAAGGTTCCATCTCCAATACAACAGAACAAGAAGTAGAACAAAGAACCTATGCAAAAATAGTCAGAGGTACTCAATAATATTCATCACCTAGAATATTCATCACACAAACCCAAAAATCATCAACATCTCAAGAAGAACAAGGCTTCAGAAGAGAAACACCATTTAGAAGATCATGTACATCCAGGTATCAAACTATTTTTCTTGGTTTATTCTATTCTTGTAACAATTTTGGTCACAAAGTTGAAAACTCTAGAGACTACACCAAGAATAGAAGCAACTATGAAGAGTATTCAAACAACAATTATCCTAGAATGTCACATGAAGCACAAAAAACAAAATCATAATAATTTTGGTTCACTAAGTAATGAAGTAGAGTGCTACAAGTGCAACAATTTTGGACACATGGCCAAATATTATAGATTGACTATTCCTCCAAGGGAACCAAAGAAGAATATCAAACAGGAACCACAAAGGATATGGAGAAGAAAGAAATATCAATTCAACACTGAAGAATGTTCGCTTTCTTTACAATATCAACACAAGAAAAGTGGATGGTATGTTGACAACGATTGTTTGAAGCATATGACAGGTGGCAAGTACATATTTATGACACTGAATAAGGAATGTGATGGATCATTTTCGTTTGGAAATGATAACTCATCCAAAATTATAGGAAGAGGAAAAGTCAATCTTGGAAGCAAACAAGCTAAGGTGGAAAATGTTCTTCTGGTTGAAGATATGAAGCACAATCTACTCAGTGTAAGTCAAATGTGTGATCAAGGACACAATCTTGTGTTTGACTCAAAAAAATGTGAGATAAGGAAGGAAGGACCAGGCAAGTTGGTGGCCACAACTATAAGAACTCTGAATAACATATATGTCCTGAATAAAATTGAGAAGGAAATATGTTTCTTAGGAAAGGAAAATGAAAGTTTTCTCTAACATAGAATAATGGGTCACATGAACTTTGATAACCTTGTCAAAATTATCAAAAAGTAAGTAGTGAAGGAAATCCTTGAGATTTGAAAGCCTTCAAATATTCTATGTGAGCATTGTCTACAAGGAAAACAAACTAGGACCAAGTTCAAATTAAAAGAGTTTTCCACGAAAAAACATTTGGAGATCGTACACACTGACCTATGTGGACCTATGTGGACCTACAAGAATGAAAGGATTGAATGGTGAACATTGTTTTATGTTATTGGTTGATGACTACACAAGAATGACTATAGTTTTCTTTCTCTAAAATAAGTCAAAAGCATTCGAACACTTCAAGATATACAAAGAGATGGTTGAGACAAAGATGGATTTGAAAATCAATTTTTTGAGATTAGACAATGTAGGAAAATTTACATCAAAGGAATTCATGGATTTATGTGGTAAACATGGAATAAAGAGATGGTTCACGACAGCCAGGATACCTCATCAAAATGGAGTTGTCAAAAGGAATAATACAATAGTACATGAAATGGCCATAACCATGTTGAAATATTCCAAGTTGAGCAACATATTTTAGGCTCAAGTAGTACATATATAATTTCATGTCCTAAATAGAGGAATACTCAGAAATAATAGTGATAAGACCCACTACAAGTTATGTAAAGGAAGACTGACAAATGTGAAACATTTTAGAGTATTTGTAAGCAAATCTTATATCAAAAGATAAGATGGTAGGCTTGGAAAATTTGACTCCCGAGTGGATAAGGGCATATTGGTTAGGTATTCAAGCTAAATAAAAAAATATAAATGTTTATGTACAAGACTCAAAAGAATAATGGAAAGCAAAAATTTAATGATTGATGAGGTAGATGTGTGAAAGCGCAAAGAAGGCAACAAAGATTCAGAAGAGCGGGATGAAAAGGAAGATATAAAAGACTAACAAGAAGCAGACGAATAAGAAGAATAAGAAGAGCAGTCAGAAGAAGAACAAGAGGAATATGAGCAACAAATACCTCCTAAGACACCTAGCCTATGAGTGCATAAAAATCATCCAGCAGAACAGATTATTGGGAATAAATATGCAGTAATTGAAACCTAAATAAGAATATTCACTAGAACAAAAACGCCTAGCTCTATTATCCACAGATGAACCAAGATGTTTTGAAGAAGCCATCAAGGATGAACACTAGATCAAGGCTATGGATGAATAATTGGTTCAGATAGAGAAGAATGACACATGGGAACTAGTTCCAAGACCGAAGAACAAGAACATGATTGGTACAAAGTGGGCTTTCTGAAACAAACTCAACCAGGATGGACAGGTAACCAGAAACAAAGCAGGTTTAGTATGGAAAGGATACACTCATATTGAACATATAGAATTTGGAGACACCTTTACCCCAGTTGCGAGGATGGAAGAAATCAAATTGATCTTAGCCTATGTATGTTCAAAAAGAATAAAGGTATACCAGATGGGTGTTAAGTCAACCTTTCGCAATGGAGAATTAGAAGAAGTCTACATCAAACAACCAAAAACATTTCTATTGTCAGAAAAGGAAGGTTATGTTTGTAGGATGAAGAAAGAATTGTATTGACTTAAGCATGCCCCGAGAGCATGGTATTCAAGATTGGATAGGTATCTACAGCAACAAGGTTTTAGGAAGGATAATGCAGAAAACAATCTCTACATAAAAGTGGATCAAGACAGTATATTGATAATTGAAGTTTATGTAGTTGACATCATTTTTGGACGTGACGATGATAGTATGAGTCAGAAATTTTATAGAGATATGAAAAATGATTTTGAAATTTATTTTCTTGGTGAGTTGACTTTCTTTTTAAGATTATAGATATGTCATCATGATAAAGGTGTTTTCATCTCTCAGACCAAGTATATCAGGGAAATGTTAAAGAAGTTTGGAATGGCAGATTGCAAACCCGTGAGTAATCCTATGCAGACCAATTGAAAGTTAAGGATGATGATTCTAAGGATGCATATCAAAGTCTCTATAGTTTGATGATTGGAAGCTTACTCTATGTCACATCATCTAGACTTGATGTGATGCAGGCAGTTGGACAAGTTGTAAGGTTTCAATTAGCACCAAAGGAAGCACATGTTGTGGTAATAAATAGGATATTCAGATATCTCAAAGGAACATAAGAGTTTGGGTTGTGGTATCCAAAAGAGAATGATCTATCTTTGGTATCCTACATAGATGCAGATTGGGCATGAAGCATTTGTTGGAAAAATTTTCATTTTTGACACACCAGTTCAGTGGGAGTTAACTAACTAGTTATATTTTAAACTTTCTATTTAGACCATCACTATTATGCATACATGTATTCCTAAGGAAAGCTAACTACATGATTTATTTTCCTAATTATGGAATGTTTTGCCTTATATATGAGTGTATTACACTCATTCATTAATCACAGTGATCATCATTGATTAGTTCATTGGATTAGTGTGAATATATGTTTCTCATTATACCATATTGAATCTCTCTTCCTTTCTTGATAAGTTTTTTTTGTATTTTCTTTAACTAAATCTCATGTGTAGTTTTTGATGAAAAAATGACATGGTATCAGAGCTACGCTACTTGTAGAAATCCATACAAGACAGAGAACATGAAAATCAGAGTTTCGATGAGAAAAATCCACGTAATAGAGATTGTCGCAGCCTTTCTTAGTCGAAACGTGTGACAAGTTGAAGTTGTCACAACTTATCTTTGTCGAAAGGTGCGACAGTCACACTCTAGACTAATGAGTTCTCTTATTCTGGAATTTTCGCATGCTAGTACACTGCCAAAGTGCAACAACTAGGAGCCAGTCGCTTTGTGTGTGAAGGAACGGTGTAAAACCACAATTCTAGACTAGTCGCACCCTAGTACACTAGCAGAGTGCGACCACTAGGATATGTTCACTCTGCGTCTTAAGGAATAGAGCAACCACCTCTTAAAGTTCCTTTTTTGTAGTGTGTTGGGGTGGGAACAAGGTATAAATATTATCTTTGTTACTTTAGTTTATGATATATTCTTTGTTGACTTTTCTATTAGTTTGAAGTAATTAGGGAAGAAAATGATTAAAAAGGTCTTAGGAAATAATATCAAATGATATTAGATATTTTCTAACCTTTGGTTTGAATTGTTTTGATTTTATGCAGAAATGGACAATTGTTGTTAACTAAGGATAATCAAGAAAGATCATAAAGATTCACAAACCATTGAAGATCAAAGAAATCAGGCACAAAGTGGTTCAAAGGAAGATTGACTTTTTATCTTGCAATCTTCATAAATAGTAAAATCAATCTTGAGGATCTCTTGATCCTCGAGATAGCTTAATTTACTTGTCTCAATGTAATATATAAAGGAGAGTGAATGATACAAGGGGATACCAGAATTCAGATCTCTTAATTGTTGACACTATGCACAACAATCCCATTGTAAATGACTTATCAATTATGGAATTAATGGAATCCCATAATAGTATCTTATGAAGATCGTGGGCCCAGTTGACAGGAGCTACTATCTTATCTGTAATCTTATCAATTTTGTTATAAATTTGTGATTTGATATTTCCTTCAACAATTAGAATAGATTTGTTAATGTGTTGTTTTTATGAGTTGGTTGTGTTATTCTACTTGCAAAAAAAGGATTATCGATTGTTGTTCCAATATAGATTGTTGTCAATTTATCTTGTGTGGATTATTTTCATTAAGTTTACATTTGTTGTTCCTTTTATTAAATTCACGTTTGTTGTTCCTTTTATTAAATTCACATTTGTTGTTCCTTTTATTAAATTCGCATTTGTTGTTCCTTTCATTAAATTCACATTTGTTGTTCCTTTTTAAATATTCAGTAGATCATTGTTTCTTTCCAATAGATTAATTAATTATTGATAGATTGGTTTGTTAGTGTTTTTGTAGATTAAATTGTTGTTTCTTGAATAAATGAATGAGTTTAGTAATTGACGTTTTTCTTCATGGTTTGTTATTGCACAAGAATATATTTTCTGTTAATTGAGTTATTAGTTTCAGAGTTTGTAGTTAATGTGTGAAGAACTTGATTATTACAGTAATTTAGATAGACTTAGATTTTTTGTAACTGAATTATCTACACGATTTAAACCTCTACAACTATCTTCATAGAATTTGTTGAAAATCTTGAGAGAAAAGACGAATAATCGGTTGATAAAATTAATGTCAGACTAAGATTGTTTTTAGGACATCTTTAGAGCCCAACATTTTGGCGTTGTTGCCGAGGAGAATGTCAAAGATAGTATAGGTTGCGTCTCTGAAGGGATGAGGTATTGAAAATGAAAGGTAAGAACCTATGCAGGAAACAAGTAAAATGATTGTGCCAATGCCTACCTTCAGTTGATGCATAGAGGTTACATAGGTGCATAGAATTTTTGTTGGTGTGTATGACTAAGAAGAAAGAACCTGAAAAACAAATACCCTTACCAAAAAATACAAAATCCCAGGGCCCGGTGGCCCCTGGAAGGAGCACTTTTATAGACAAAATTATCCAAAAAGTTGAATATCAAGCCTCGGTTGGACCTTGAAAAGGTTCTACTCGAGTCCCTCAAGCAACAAATTCACCAACTGAAGCTCACACTGAGGTTCATAGAGGAACTGAAGGAACTGAATAGAGGTTTCAAAATACACACACTTCACTTTTCAATCTTTTAGGAGAGGGAAATTCTTGTAATTTGAGAGAAGGAGAAGGGGAGACCAGTGGAATTGTTGAGGAAAAACCACAACCACCTGAACCTGGATCTCCTATGATTCTGGTAGGAGAAGGAACCCCTGAAATCCCAGACATAGGAAGCATGACCAAATCTCCTAAGGGACCAAGTAATCAACCACCCTGAGTAGAACACCCAGACCAAGAAATCCCTGAAGGTTATTGGCACTTTTTTGACCAAATGGAATAGAAAAATCAGTCGCGACCCCAGACTTCCACTTTGGAATATCCTATAGTTGATTTGGTTGCTAATGCCCCAATGAAAGCCATTCCACTATAGAATATTCCAACCTTCAATGGATTGATCTCAGAGGACCCTGACACGTTCTTATTCCAATTTGATGTCTTGTGTAGAGGCTATGACTATACCTTTGAACCCCATAAACTAAAGCTATTTCCTTACACTTTGAAAGGATAAACTTTACGATGGTTTATGGGACTAGGAGGAGGAACTATAAATTCATGGGATGAAATGAAACAAGCCTTCCTTATGAAATATCAAGACTACTGTAGAACCATGGATTTAAAGGATGAAATCTTTAAAATGGTTGCAAAAGAAAAAAAAAAAAACCTAGAAGAATATGTTGAAAGGTTTCAATATAACCTACAGAGATCATCTTATGACACACTACCAGGTGAGGTGCTTAAAGCCACTTTAATAGAAGGTACGAGAGATGAATGGGTAGAGATGTTAAATTTAATGGGAAAAGGAGATATCTGTCAAGAAACGTATGATGAAATTGTCCAATTGTGTATCAAGTGTTCGTGCAGTAGTACACGAACTAGATCAGGAATACGAGGCCCCATCACCAGAAGTAGCAACATTACTAGTGGAAGTGTCACCCGAGAAAAAATTGGTAATCTCTTGGAAAATTTTAAAACTGACATTTTAGGTACTTTAATTACGCAATTAGATGTTCTGCAGACTAAATAGAAACATGCGGAAGCAAAATAGGCATTGGCTATATTTTTTCCATGATGCAGGAGGAAACATAGTTCAAGGGAGTGTCCCTTGGACATGGTTCGGACCTACGCTATCTGTGCCAAACACCATGTGACAGAGCAATGTCCATCACTCCCATGAATAAAATTTGTCTTTAAAGAATCAGAAGAGGAAATAGAGCCAGTATATCTAATGGCTCAGTGTCGCCAATGGTAGGCTCGTCCTCCAGGTATGTTACATGATCCTTCTTCTTTCTTTCCTGGACAATATAATCAGCAACATAATTCTGGAAACACATGGCAGGGCCAAACATTTGCTAACATCACTTGGTAGTCCCAACAATATCCTAATGCACCCTAGCCAAATCAACCAGTTCCCACTCCTACTTGTCCTAATTTGCAATACTCTACCCCATTTTGGCAGAATTCAAATAACAACTGCTATCATCCGCAGTATTCTAGCACAGATGCCCAAACTTCCAATTGGACTCAAAACTGGCAGTGCCCCATGGGAATAACAAATCAACCTATGGGAATGGTTCCTCAATCTCAGCCCACTTTACAGGATCCATTTCAATTTTCCCAAAATCCCTAACATCAAATGCACCCTCAACTACCAACTCAACCTGACCCGAATCCTAATAACAGACGATTCCATCTCGTGCAAATTTTTGAGAATATGGAAGGTGAAACAAACTCTGTAGGATGCAACGAACTTCGGTTGAGGTTGGGGCATGAAATTTATCCTGAGGAAAGTGACATTCATAAAGAATAGGAGAATGAGGATGATAGAAAACCAACAATAAAACCATCGATTGTGGTCATAACAGAAGAAACAGAACAGGGGGAAAATACAATCGAGCAACAAAATCCTGATAAAGACGTAATTTCTCCTCCCCCGTTTCTTGAAAGACTAATGATAGAAAAACTAGTTGTATATCCCAACTTTGATATCGTCGGTGAACTAAAAAATCTATGTGTTAAAATTCCACTCCTATAGGATTTACAAGATATTCCTATTTATGAAGAAACAATTAAAGAATTATGTGGGAAGAAGCCCAGAAGGAAAATTAAGAATCCATCAACTGTTCACGTGGTAGGAACTTTGTCCGATCTTATTCTAGGAAAACAAGAGCCATTTAAATACGCAAGCCCAAGAAATCTCATGGTAACAGTTCAGATACAAGGTTTCTTTTCCCCAAATATACTGGTGGATTTGGGAGAAACCATCAATATCCTAACCACTGAGACATGTAATGTCCTAGGTATCACCTCCTTCGAACCAACTTCAACTATGTTATAATTGGTTGATAGATCAATGGTTAAACCAGTAGGCACAATACAAGACATAGAAGTCTCGGTCGACTCTTGGGATTACCCAACTTATTTCTTAGTTATCAACTTGAGAAGTAGACTATATGGACACTCATTAATATTAGAGCGACTGTGGCTAGCAACAACAGATGCATACATAGGATGTCGCACAGGAAACATGAAAATTTCTAGAGGAAGTGTTATAAAGAACCTTATCTTGTATCCTCCATCTAAACCAAGTCTTCATGTGATACATCAACAGTTGCAACCACCTAGATATCCGGAAGAAAACATATGCCCTCCTCTCACACTAGAAGAAGATCTTGGGCTTAAAAACCAACCAGAAGATGATGTGATCAACAACTTCATTAACAGCCCAACTGTTATAGGAGACCCAACATGTCAAATGTTGAAAGACGTTTTAGATAATGAAGCTCAGGGAGACCCCTTGGAAGAATTGATGGAGCAACAGATTCCCACTACTGTTGTCCATAACAACATTGCAGTTGAAATCGCACCAGGAAGATTCCTGAATATTAACACCAATTTGAATGACCAACAATAACAAAATTTAATCTATATCCTTGCTAAATACCAACATGCTTTTTCTTGGGAGTAACCCAAAATGAAGGGTATTGATCCCCAACTATGTCACATCATATCTACATCGAAAAATACACCCGACCCATCCGATATCCCCAACGAATATTAAATCCTCATCTTAGGGACATTGTCAAAGAAGAATTACAGAAGTTGTTGGATGTAGATTTCATATATCCTATTTCAAAAATCCAGTGGGTCTCCCCACTGGTAATCATCCCTAAAAAGAATTGTAAGTGGTCAATCAATGTAGACTACATAGAACTTAATAAAGATACATGGAAGGACCATTTTCCCCTACCTTTAATTGATCAGGTCCTTGATACTTTTGAAGGGAAACAATTTTTCTCCTTCCTAGATGGATTTAGCAGTTATAATCAGATTCAGATTGCTCTGGAAGACTAGGATAAAACTACATTTACATGTCCTTGGGGTACCTTCATATATCGAGTATTTCCCTTTGGGTTATGTAATGCTACAACTACATTCCAGAGAGCTATTTTAAACATATGTTTTGATTTAATTAATGAAGGACTTGAAGTTTACATGGATGATTTTACCCCTTATGGAACTAACTTTGATAAAGATTTAAGCAATTTGGAAAAGGTACTAGAATGATGCATTGCTACCAAGCTATTTTTAAGTCATGAGAAATTTCATATGATGATGACTGAAGGTGTGGTACTAGGACACTATGTTTCTGTAGATGGAATCAAGGTAGACCCAACAAAGATAGAGGTAATCCTTAAATTGTCTACACCTCGTACATAGACCAAGGTACGTAATTTTCTTGGTTTTGTGGGATATTATCATAGACTCATAGAAAAAAATTCAAGAATAGCTACACCTTTACATGCTTTAACTGGTAATGTGGAATGTCAGTGGTCTGATAAGTGTGATGTTGCATTTGCAGAGCTTAAAAGGTTAATTTCAATAGCACCAGTGCTGAGAGGACCAAACTAGAAGCTACCATTTCACATCTCTTCAAATCCATCAGATGTCACTATAGGTGTCGTCCTTGGACATGAAGAAGACAAGAAACCTTATGCTATTTACTTTATTATCAAAAATATTACCCCTGCCGAATTAAATTACACAGTAACAGAAAAATAATTTTTAGTTGTTATACATGTTATTAATAAATTCTGACACTACATAACAAGCTATCCAGTGATTCTATATACTAATCACTCTACTATTAGATATTTATCCAACAACCCAATTACTAATGGACGGGTTACTTGGTGGTTGTTGTTGTTGCATAAATTCAACATCACAATTAAGGATCGGTCGGGAAGAGAATTTTTTTTTGCAGATTTTTTGTCTCGTATACCCAAGAAAGATAACTCTTTGACAGTCGAAGATCAATTTCCAGAAAAAAAAAATTTCGTTGTGACTATTCATACGCCTTGGTACACTGATGTACCGAATTATCTCGCAGTTGGGAAATTGCCAGTGCACCTGTCATCAAGAGAAAGGAAATTTGTTGTTCAACGTAGTTCACGGTTCACCTGGATTGGTGGATATTTATTTCACATAGGGTATGATCTTCAAATACGAATATGTATCAGAGAGGATGAAATTCACGATGTCTTGAAAGTGTGTCATGATGAGCCCTGTGGTGGAAATTTTACAAACCGCAGAACTGGGCATAAGGTTTTATAGATGGGTTATTATTGACCCTCAATATTTAAATATGCAAAGAAGTATGTCCAGGCCTGTGATAGATATCAGAGGATGGGTCAACCAGGCCAAGCTTATGAAATTCCCCTACAACCACAAGTGGTGGTGGAACCTTTCGAGAGATGGGCATTGGATGTTTTTGGTCCCTTTAACCCAAAATCAAACCAAAAATCTTATATACTAGTTGTAACAAACTATGTGACCAAGTGGGCAGAAGAAGTAGCCTTGGAAAACACAACTGAGGAAGAAGTCCTTAAATTTCTCTTTGAACTATTTGTATGCTATGGATTACCTAGGGAAGTAATCATAGATGGAGGGTCGCAATTTACAGCCCATAAAATCTCAGCCACTCTACGCAATTATCACATTAAACATAGGGTTACCTCCCCATACCACCCCCAGGAAAATGGACAAGTGGAAAGTAACAATAAAGTCTTGGAGGCAATCTTGACAAAAACAGTCTCAAAAAAACGTCAAAATTGGGCAGTCGAGCTTCCAAATGCCTTATGCGCCTATCGCACATGGCATAACACTATTGGCTACTCTCCTTATCACCTAGTCTTTGGAAAAGAGAATATCTTTCCAATTGAATTTGAGATCAAGACTCTAAAAATGGACCGAGAAATTGGACTGGATCTTACGGAAGCACACACACAACGCTTACATCATCTCAATGAGTTATATGAAGCACGCGTGTTTTCCCTTCAGTGCAAATTTGTTATTCAACAACAGAGTGCTAGATGGAACGACACGCATATCAATAAGAAATCCTTCCAGAAAGGTGATTGGGCAATTCTTTATGATTCCATATTTCAGGATTTTCCTGGGAAATTGCAGACAAGGTGGATGGGACTGTATGAAATCAAGGAAGTACATGATAATGGCACTGTCACTTTAGTTACCATCGACGAGTATGGTTCTTCTTTTCTGGTAAATGGACATCGTCTACGACTCTACCATCAGCCTCTTTCAAAAGAATCATTTTTCCAAGAAGTAAGTAATGATCCTACTGTTCATATTTTAGCTAGCTAGGAAGGTAACCTAGTAGATTCAACTCCATGAAATTGTTGTTTTTCCATCACTGTACATATTGTATATATTTTTCATTGAAGATTTGATTGAATTTTTTTTAAGATTTTTTACTTTCTAGGGAAGTCACTATAAAGAGATTTGGAGAACACAGACTAGAAAGGATGTAAAAATTTATTGTAACGAAATATAATTAGCACTCTTTTTTGTCCCTCATTTAAACTCCAAATTTCTCTTGTTTCACTATTCCATCGAATATAGAACTTGTTTTGATAACAAAAGATAAATATGTCATGTTTTGCAGTGAAAGTCAAACACTGTACTCAAAAGATGCATGGTTGTGACTGTAGTAAATAAAAATGAATGCATGACACTATAAACTGTCCAATATATTGTATTCCCTCGATCATTGAATAAACCTACCCGTAAAATTAAATGAATTTAGTTGATGACTAATCAATCCTAGATACGCTAAAGAAAACATTTCTACAGGAGGTATCCAATTACTTAATTAGATGGTCCAATTTGAACATCATCGTCATCTTCATTCGAACGTAACAACTACAATTCCCTTTGTTGTGATTGTTGTTCCCTTTGTGGGTAGTGTTGCTCATTCGAACGTAGCAACTGTCATTCCCTTTGTTGCGATTGTTGTTTCCTTTGCGGGTAGTCTCGTTCATTCAAAATGCAACAATTGTCGTTCCCTTTGTCGCGATTGTTGTTCCCTTCTTGGGTAGCGTTGTTCATTTGAAAGAAATAGTTGATGATCCTTTTAAGGTTGTTCCTGTTTTTGTTCCTTCCCCTTGAAAGTAACGATTTTTGTTTCCACCAACAACACATGCTTTTTTTATGACTACTCCTGATATGTTTAGCTACTTGTTTGGGTATTAACTTCACTAACTAATTTTCAACAGCATCACTTCTAATTATCATGGTAACGATTTCTTATTTTCTTTTCGAGGAATATCTAGAATAACTTATCAAATTGTTTATGGATTGATTTTTCCGAATTATCTTAATATTGTTCATAATCCATAACCACCATAATTTGTTTCTTCTCCCTATATATATACATATACTTGATTGATAATTTTCCTTCACATCATAATAAGGAGTCTAAGGCACATTTTTACTTGCCATTATTACACTTCTTACGTCATCCCACACTCTTAAGGAGTAGATGAGCCTCCCTTAATAAAGCCTAATATATATATATATATATATATATATAT
>ML794965.1:374787-415627 GCA_009831015.1 Picea engelmannii
AAGGATAGAGGGTCTCATCATGAGCCAACCTACAACGATCGTTGATTCATTGTTTTGAATTATCTTAATATTGTTCATAATCCATAACCACCATAATTTGTTTCTTCTCCCTATATATATACATATACTTGAATGATAATTTTCCTTCACATCATAATAAGGAGTCTAAGGCACACTTTTACTTGGCATTCTTACACTTATTATGCCATCCCACACTCTTAAGGAGTAGATGAGTCTCATATATATATAATAAGAGAAAATAACCTTCTCCCAAAAAGGATAGGGGGTCTCATCATGAGCCAACCTACCATGATCATAAGAAATTAACATAAGTGACATTCCCACTATGGCTACCACACCAGGGCAATGGCCTTTGGTATTTAGGGTCAAAGGACAATAGGCCTCATCACAAGTCGGCTTGTTCACTTTGTTATGATCTAGTGAGTGGCAATGTTATCTGGCTACCAAACAAGGATAGTGGCCTTTTTGGGAAAAGACTATTCAAACTATTTATTGAGGATACTGGCTCATCTATGAGTTAAATGGAAGCCCTGTCGAGGTTATGGATGCCTGTTGGAAGTAGTGGCTCCGCCTGTGGTATTGAAGTTTATCTTAATTCACTAAGTTTTTATTGTGCTCATAGACTTCCTTTCTTAAAAAAATAGGCTATCATTCTTGCTATATTCAAAACAAGGGAGGATAACAAAATTATGACACGTATCATATTTATAAAACGTGGACATATTAGGAATATTTGGAATTTCTTCCCTAACACATTGGATATTGGTATTTGGACTTCACTTTCCACAAAATATGTGATTATCGTTCATGATTAACATTAAGTTTCTTTGAAATCTATTAACAGTCTTTCTCCCAATGGTGACGGCATAATAATTATCTCTCACTTGATTGATCTTCATTATTACGTTCACACATACCGTCGATCAAGGTCGACCTTTCACTCATCGGGGGATGGACATTCCACACGATTATCGATAAGCCATAATGATTACAGATAATGGGAAATTACGTATTTCTATATATCATTGTTGTTGTGTAATTTTTACCATTTCTAGTAACTTTCTTTTATAGGCTGGTCTAACTAGTTTTACAGGTGGGAATGATAGTCATGTTGATTTGTTTATAGAAGATATGGGTGGTTGAAGTATTCGTCGTGAGCCTACATTGTTTCAAGTGACTAATCAAGTAAGGTAAATTCTACACCGTTTAGGGTGGACACGGTATTTTAACAAACTACAAGGATTTGATATAAATGTTGTGCTAGCATTATTCCAAAATCTACAGGGAGGAGTCTCAGTAATTCGGGGCATACAAATACTAGTCACAGATTCCATCATAGTCGAGGTAAGAGTATTTCCAAATGAAGGAACATAATGGATTGGTAAATACAAAACACTCCAGGAAGCTGTGGAATCCTTTGCAGAACCAGGGGAGGAATTCGACAAGAAAGGAAAAGGATTCAACCCCACTTCTCTTAGTGAACCTTGGAGAGAGCTAGCAGGCGTGTTGTAGATATACATCACATGCGACGAATGATATGACATGGTTATAGTTCACCACCTCAAGCTCTTGGTAGTGTTAAAACAACGGTTAGTGTTAAATCTACCATTCTTTTTGAATAGCATGTTTCATGAGGTCGTTGGAAGAACCCAAAAATCCAAATACCCTGCTAACGTAATCAGTCATCACAGGTTAGTAAAATTGATAGAAGACAGGGCCTTAAATCATACATAAATAATGTGGGGGGGCCTAATTGAGCTCGATAGACCCTTGCAAATTGAGAAACCAGAATTCCACCATGAAATTCCTCCACAAGGAATTGAGGCAGCCCAGACAGAGGGAGATAATTCCCAAATAGAAATACCAGCCCCCCAACCTAAAATGGAAATAGACTTTATTCAGTTGGAAGAAATTCATAGCATGCAGGAACATCAAAAAGGAAAAAATAAAGAACATTTTTGTTCATGAAACCTCCTCTGTTAAAAGAAGAAAGGATAAAGAGACAACACAACCTGAAAGCACTCAGGAAACTGTGCAAACAGAAGAGCCATCACATGAAAACCATGTAGGACAGCAGGATGATTTCTTTGGAAGTTATGAAGAGGAAATGGCCCAACTGTTTGGAAATTTGGTAATATCACTTACTGAAGATACAAATGGGAAAGAATAACCCCAAGCTCCAACCTCTCCTCCTTCAAACTTTGTCTTTGATCTTCTTGATATGGAGATGTTATCTTCTCCTATGAGGGAATATCCTGAGGTAGCAGAACAACCAGAACCTCAGTTCAATGAGGAAAGTCCTTTAGTGAAACAAGAGAAACCAGAGGATACAGGGAATGAATTTCCAATTGATCAAGGTGGGGAAGACCTTGAAATTCCCTTTGGACATAAAGAAACAGTAGAAAAAGGCAATAACAGAATCAAAAAACTGGAACATAAAAAGAAGACATTAAGGAAGAGGGTCAAGAAAACAAAGGTATTAAAACAAAAATTTGGGAAATTGAAAGAAAAAATTAGACAACTTAAGAAGCATATGGAACAATATGACAAATCCCATAAGAAGAAAAAATCTAAGTGGGTTAGAGTACAGGGAATAAATCCACTTCCCAGAAGGGAAATTCACACTAATTTTGTTGAAACACGAGCAAATTTTCATGCTCCTTTGGAATCAGTTGAAACAGAAACTCAGACAGATGCTCTAGCAATAATAGAAATAGTTGTTCATATTGAAGAAGTATTTCATCCCCCTCAATAGGATGCGACTATTAGAAGGTTGGAAGAAGAATTGGAACAATCCCAACAGACCCTAACCCAATGCCAAAATGAAATGGTGACAGTAACAAACCATCAAAAAGTTTTTAGAAAACTCTGAGCATGTCAGCAACTAAGAGTGAAACCTTTGATGATATCAGAAAAGAAAAAGAAAAGGTAAATAAGGTGCAGGGTCAGCTTGATGGATCTTTGGAGAAAATCAAAAATATTTTCTCTATTTGTTTTGATATATTAGCTTGCACAACCCCTGATACTAATTATGCACTATTTTTATTAGAACATTATTTTTTATTAAAAGTGAAATTCATTAGGGCAGGAACACCTTCTGAGTTTACCACTGTATCTGATTTTGTTTCATGTTTTAAAGAACAAGAGGATGTAGTACAATACTTTCTATGTGAATTATATCTTCATAATTTTATTCTAGAAGAAAACAGAGATGAGAACCCCAATCCATTCACTAGGGATATCCAGTTTCAATCCTTTTTATCTTTTGTAAAATATAAACTTAGGTGGGCCAAGGCACATAATGTCTTCATGAAAAGAGAGAATGGGATAGACCTGTGGGTCAAAGGATAACCTTCTAAACCCTTTGACACCATTATGCAACATAGAGAATTTATGAAGAGGGAGAAGGTTGTGGAATCTTTAGCTCCCATCCATAGACATATTGTGCATCTAGGGATGGAGTATTTTGGAGAAATTAAAGAAGAATCCCTTTCTGCTTCCAAATTAATATGGAATGTCTCTTCAATTGAAATCAAGAATAGGGAACCATTTGGTTTTAGGAATTTTCAAGAAGCTGCTCTCAGATTAGAAAAAGTTATGCCAAAATGATCATGGAAGAAGGGCCTTCTTGGATTTGATGCAGGTACAGTCCCCCCATTATTTGGTATCCTCTAGAGGGTTATCAGAGTGTTTATGAAGTCCATAAGAAAAAGGAAGATGATTCTTTTGAAAATATTAAAGGTAAGCATGGGTTCTGGAGGCCTAGAGAAGAGACCTCTCCACTCTTCAGTATCATTGTTTTGCATATCAACTCTCTTGTTGCATGAGGACATGCAAAAAGGTAAGCTGGGGGGTATGTTGGGGGTAAGAAAAAGGTATAAATATTCTCCTTGTTACTTTGGCTTATGATATATTCTTTATTGACTTTTCTATTAGTTTGAATTCATTAGGGAAGAAAATAATTAAAAATCTCTTAGGAAATAATATGAAATGATATGAGATATTTTCTAAGATTTGGTTTGAATTGTGTTGATTTTATGCAAAAATGGACAATTGTTGTTAACTGAGGATAATCAAAAATATCATAAAGATGCACAAACCATTGAATATCAAAGAAATCAGGCACAAAGTGGTTCAAAGGAAGATTGAATTTTTATCTTGCAATCTTCATAAATAGTAAAAGAAATCTTGAGGATCTCTTGATCCTTAGGATAGCTTAATTTACTTATCTCATTGTAATATATAAAGGAGAGTGAACAATAGAAGGGGATACCAAAATTCGGATCTCTTAATCGTTGGCACTCTGTACAACAATACCATTGTAAATGACATATCAATTATGGAATTAATGGAATCTTTGAGCATTTTCATCATTTCCGCGTACTGAGTTTTCATAACAATATCTTCTGAAGACCGTGGGTCCAGTCGACGGGAGATACTGTCTTATCTATAATCTTATCAATTCTGTTATAAATATGTGATTTGATATTTCCTTCAAAAGTTAGAATAGATTCGTTAATGTGTTGTTTTTATGAGTTGGTTGTGTTATTCTACTTGCATAAAATAGATTATCGATTATTGTTCCAATACCGATTGCTGTCAATTTATCGTGTGTTGATTCTTTTCGTTAAGTTTACATTTTTTGTTCCTTTTATTAAATTCACATTTGTTGTTCCTTTTATTAAATTCACATTTGATGTTCCATTTATTAAATTCACATTTGTTGTTCCTTTCATTAAATTCACATTTGTTGCTCCTTGTTAAATATTCAGTAGATCATTGTTTCTTTCCAATAGATTAATTAATTATTGAGAGATTGGTTCATTAGTGTTTTTGTAGATTAAATTGTTGTTTCTTGAATAGATGAATGAGTTCAGTAATTGATGTTTTTCTTCATGGTGTGTTATTTCACAAGAATATTTTTTTTTTTAATTGAGTTATTAGTTTCAGAGTTTGTAGTTAATGTGTGAAAAACTTGATTATTACAGTAATTTAGATAGAATCAGATTTGTTGTAACTGAATTATCTACACGATTTAAACATCTACAACTATCTGCATAGAATTTGCCGACAATATTGAGAGAAAAGATGAATCCTCAGTTGATAAAATTAATGTCAGACTAAGGTTGTTTTTAAGACATCTTTAGAGCCCAACACAATGATTTCTCAATTTGTTGATTTGTAGATTGAGGGTAAATTCTAGGGTTTCTCAGAGACAATGGGAGATATGGATATAACACCTATTCTATAGTGAAACTTGGTGGTAATCCTCACACCATAAAATTATTTTTAATGGAAGCTAAAGGAATAATTACAACTCGGAAGGAAAGGACTGTACAATTTGATGACGTGGACAGAAACAAAACCTACATTAGCAATTGAGAAGACCAAATGGGTGAAACGAAAGGATGAGGCCACGAGACTTCTTCTTGAATCGATTTCATATGATTTATGGTTTCATGTTACATCATGCAAGACTCCAAACGTAATTTGTACCACCTTGGAAAGTCTATTTGGAAAGAAGGATTAGTTGATAGGTCATATGCTTGAGGTAGAGTTGAATACCTTGGATCCTAAAAGTTTTGATAATATACAGGATTTATTTACCAATTTTAAATATTTGATATTGATATTTTCATCTTGTGGTATTGATAAGTCTAAACAAATGGACCAACTTATTCTAAAAATCTTGGCCAAGATAGGACCAGAATATGTTGTCTATGTTTCAACTTTCCATTCTAGCAGGTATCTCATGGGAACAAATTGGAAGATGCCTACCATGGATCAATTCATTGATTCTCTCACACATGAGCATGAAAAACTCAATCAAATGGGCCTAATAAATTATCCCAAATAACATGCACTCACCATGCATGATGGAAAAGGATAATCCAAACAAAAAGGAAAGGGGAAATCACATCCAAAGCCAAAGGAGGGATATTCCAAACCCTTCAAGGATTCTTTAGGTTCCAAGGATTCTTCGGGTTCCAAAGACTCTTCAAGTTCCAAAGAGAATAAGAAGAAGGGAAAGTAGTGAACTTATTGCAGTAAACCAAATCATGAAGAATCCACATGCATGAAGAAATAAACCAATCTTATGGCACAGGTACTTCAGCAGAACAACCTTGGAAACTTCATTCTAGAAGGATCCAAGAAGAAGAAGGAAGAAGATCATGTGTCTAAGTAAGATAATCATAATTTTCTTGTTGCAATTAATTCCTCATCTTATTCATGTATTATATATTCTAGTGCATCACATCATCTAGCAATGAAAGAGGAATTTTTCACTTCTTTGAGTTCATGCTCAAGACCCCCTATTCTCATGGGGGATGATACTCCAATAGCAATAGTAGGAAAGGGAAGAGTTGAAATCTCTTATGGTAGTTTTGAGAATGTCTTACATGTTCCAAATATTTCTATGAATATGCTCTCGGTTTATCAGATCACTTAGATAGGTAAAAAGGTTGAATTTACATTAGATTTAGTTTTTGTATTTGACATGCATGACAATTCCATTAATGCAATTGGTGAGGTAGATCACAAATCAAGGTTGTATAAATCCATTAAGTTTTTTTACCATAACTCTTCCTTACTACTTATTCATGATGATGATAGTAGTAGAGTATGGCATGATAGATTTGATCATTTAAACTTCAGGTACATGCAACGACTTGCCAAGCGGGGAATGGTCAAAGGTTTGCCAGATATTTACTTTTCTGAAGGGGTTTATGAAGGATGCATTCTTGGCAAGAATCTTGAAGAGAATTTTGAAAAATGGAAGGCAAGGAGAGCCTCCTCTTCCTTGGAGCTTGTTCACGGTGATCTCATGGGTCCATTTCCACATCCTTCCATCAGCAAAGGGTTTGTGAAGGTTTCATTCTTAGCAACCATATTGGAGAGAATTTTGAAAAAGGGAAGGCAAGGATAGCCTCCTCTTCCTTAGATCTTGTTCACAGTGATCTCATGGGTCCATTTCCACATCCTTCCATTAGTGAAGCAAGTTATGTACTTACATTCATTGATGATTACTCACGCTATACTTGGGTTTATTTTCTCAGGAAAAAGTATGAAATTTTTTAGCATCTCAAAGACTTCAAAGCTCTAGTAGAAACAGAGACTGAGAAGAAAATAAAGATCCTTCATACAAACAATGGGGGGGAGTATATCAAAAAATATGTTCAGAATATTTTTCATGAGGCTGGTATCCAATTGCAACATACAGTTCCATATGCTCCACAAAAGAATGGATTTGTTGAAAGGAAGAACATATCTCTCAAGAAAATGACCAATTGCATGTTGCATGTGAGGTCTCTTCCTTCCAAGATTTGGGCTAAGGCACTTAACTGTGTTACTTATATATAGAATAAATCTCCTCATAGAGTTGTTGAGTACATGAAACCTTTTGAGGCTTGGATAGGTGACAAACCAGATGTAACACACTTCTACATATTTGGATCTCATGCATGGGCCCATATTCATTCTAAAAAGAGGAAAGCATTATAGCCATAGAACAAACCTTGCATATTTGTGGGATATCCAGATGATGTGAAGGGGTACTAGTTGATTGATCCCTCTATAGACCGGCTCATCATTGAGTGCAGTGTTTAGTTTGAGGAGAGTTCTTTTCATGCACCTCCAGTGCAAAATGCAGAGACTCTTGTGCTTCCATCAGTTCCAGACATCAAATATGATGATTCCATACACTCAGATGCTACACATTCATACTCAGATTCAAAGGATTCTATACATGGAATTTAGCAGGTAGTACAACCAGATGAGGAGCCAACATCGGAGCTTTAGTAGATTCCCAAGTGGGCACAATCCACAGTTTAGGCAACAAGAAACCTTGCAATGAATCCATTGGATTAGAGGAGGACTTGATCTCAGCATGAGAAGTCATCTCATGTACTTTCAACTTATGAACCATCGATTCCCATACATTTCTATATGGTTCAATCTTATGATCCGCAACTTTACAACGAGGTTGTGGGAAATCCATTATAGTAAGTATCCATGCATGATGAGTATGACTCACTCCCAGAGAATTAGACTTGGGATTTAGTTCCACTTCCAACAGGAAGGAAACTTTTCATATGAAAATGGGTCTATAGGACAAAGAGAGCATCATATGGTTAGGTGATAAGGTACAAGGAAAGACTAGTTGCAAAACGATTTCAAGAAATTCATGGGATAAATTAT
This sequence comes from Picea engelmannii, assembly GCA_009831015.1. Classification (NCBI taxonomy): domain Eukaryota; kingdom Viridiplantae; phylum Streptophyta; class Pinopsida; order Pinales; family Pinaceae; genus Picea; species Picea engelmannii. Next base: position 383,008 of record ML794965.1, read on the forward strand.
GATGAGACCTTTGCTCCTGTATAAACGATGGACTCCATTCGCTTGGTTCTATCCATTGCAACATCCAAAGGATGGGAGTTTCACCACATGTATGTGAAGAATGATTTTCTTCACGATGAGATTTCAGAGGAGATCTACAAGGAGAAACCATAGGGTTTCATTCAAAACTCATATTTAGCATGCAAACTGAAGAAGTCACTCTATGTCCTCAAGCAAACACCTAGATCATGGCATGAAGAGATGGATTCTTATCTTCTTTCACATGATTTTGTTAGATGTAAATATGATTACAATATTTACATGTTGAGGACTACTGACTCTTTAATGATTTTAGTAATATATGTTGATGATCTTTTGATCTCTAGTAGCTCTGCTTCGGCCGTTGTTGTGGTCAAAGATACTCTGCATGACAGGTTCTCTATGACGAACATGGTTCCAATTCATTTATTTCTTGGACTTGAGATTATTCAAGATGATTCAAGCATGAAACTTTCTTAGGCTAAGTATGCCAGGGATCTTCTAGATAGATTCCACATGACAGATTGTAAGTCTGCACCTACACCCTTCTTATCTGGGATCAGACTTGAGGATGGCGGGGATACACCATTAGTGGACAACACATTTTATCGACAGTTGGTGGGGAGTCTTTTGTATCTCACCCACACTCATACAGATATCTCATATGCAGTAGGAGAAGTTTCTTGATACATGCAGGAGCCCCATGATCTACATTGGAAGGATTCCAAGTGCATCCTCAAATATGTTCAAGGAACCATGAGTTATGGGATTCACTATGTAACTGGTTTTTCATTAGATCTCATAGGCTTTACAGATTTAGATTGAGCTAGTGATGGCACATATCACAAGTCCACTTCTAGGTACACTCTCAATTTGGGTCCGGGCCCTATTTGTTGGTCAAGTAACAAGAAATCATTCGTTGATTTATCTTTCACAGAGGCCGAGTATAGAGGAGTATTCAATTGTGTCATTTAGGAACTTTGGATTCAACACTTTCTTACTGAGCTTGGTATCTATTTTCATTGTATGACTGTCATATGGTGTGACAATTAGAGTACATTGAGATTTTGTAGAGATCTAGTATAGTGGCAGCGAACCAAACAAATTGAGCTTCACATGCATTTCATCACAGATCTAGTACATGATGGGACCATTGTTCTGTAGTTTTTTCCTTCCTATGAATATACTGTCAATGTATTCACGAAGACCTTCACTGGACAAAATTTTTAGACTTTGCAGGATCATCTTGGAATGAAGAACACAGTTTCCTAGCAATTTGTTTTTCTTCTTTTGATGCATTGTATTTTGAGGGGGGGGTTGCTCCCATGCGGTTTTCCCTCTTTCCTCATTTTTATTCAGTGTTCATTAGTTGCATTGTAAATGAGTACCTAATATGGCCTAGTATATGGGACTCATTTTACTCCATAGTGATGTTCAGAGGGGGTGTTGGAGAAATTTCCATTTTCAACACACTAGTTCAATGGGAGTTAATTGACTATTTCTATTTGACTTTCTATTTAGACCATCACTATTATGCATACATGCATTCCTAAGAAAAGCTAACTCCTTGATTTTTTTTTCTTAATTATGGAGTGCTTTGTCTTATATATGAGTGTATTCCACTCATTCATTGTATCACAATGATCATCATTGATTAGCTCATTGAAGCAGTGTGAATATATTTTTCTCATTCTTCCATATTGAATCTCTCATCCTTCCTTGATAAGCTATGTTTGTATTTGCTTTAGCTCGATATTCTACGCAGGTTTCGATGAAACATTGACATCATCGATGATCGAAGAAGTACTAGCAGAGAAACCTTCTACTTGGATCATTTTTCAGTATCATGGTTGAGAAAGAAACAATCATTTGTATCTTTGTCCACAATAGAAGTAGAATATATTACAGTGGCGGGATGTTGCACTGAAGTTCTTTGGATGAAGCAGACCTTACAGGATAAATAAGTGAAGTGTGATGAGCCCATTTCAATACTCTTTGACAACACCAACGCTATCAGTATCTCCAAGAATCCATTGATGCATTCCAAGATGAAATATATTCCAAACAAGTATCACTTTCTATGGGAATAGAATACATAGAAAAACATCAAGCTAGAGTATATTGGGACAAAAGAGAAGATTGTAGATATATTCACCAAACATCTTCTGAGGGAGACTTTGAGTATCTTTGACGGAAACTTGGGATAGTTTATGCCCCACAGTTATCCACATGACAATGGATAGAGTAAGATAGGGGGAGAGAAGCTAAAGACATGAACAATATTAGTAAAGAAAATTTTGAATTCTTTTCATATACATCAAATATTTACACAAGGAAGCACCATGAAGAGAAATTTGAGGCTTGTAGGCAGGGGGAGCAACCCCAAGGAGAATTACCCTTTGTCATTGATGCCAAAGTGGGAGAGAGAAAACAAAGTCATGTAAATGGAAAGAAAGAACATAGAATTGGTCATAGGGGGAGAAATGTTCACATGGGGAGCATGAGCAGGAGAATGAGTGTTCCCATGCCATCATTATTTCCATAAATTCCAAATGGGGATATTGTTGGAGAGTGGGTTGTCATTGATACCAACAAGAAATGGTTGTCATTGATATCAATTGATGTCAATAGATGTGATGGGTGTATTTGTAGAAGTCTCCAAAGTGTTCCCTTTATGTCATATCTCTAAGCATGGCCCTCATGGGAAGATGCTATGAAGAAGTATACAAGAATCCCCAGAGGTGTGTTCATGAAGCCTGAAGTTGATTTGAGGAATAAGGACATGAAGGATGGTGTAAATGCAAGTAAAAGAATCATATATGGATAGTCATTGTCATGTTTTTTCTGGTGATAGGTGGTACGCCATGTGGTTCCTCACAGTTGACGAGTTATGGGGTCATGAAGTTGGAATACCAAAATATGGGTTATAGAGCCCCTAGTTGGTTACAAGACAATTAATTAAAGGGTTAAGTGGTTGTAACAATAAACCCCTAAAGTAAGGAAAGAAGTTACTTAGAAAAATTATAAATACCCCTCAAGGAGTCTTTCATAAGGACATTCACACACATCTCTATTGATTATTTTTCTTGTGAATAAATTTTGGTCTATTGGAAAATATGAGGTTGAGTCTGAGGTAGCAAGTATAAAGTTGTGAAGGAAGGTCGAAGGTGAAAGTATCGAAGTTGTGGAAATTGTGAGTAACCCTAGTTTTTGAGGCATATGCAGGTTGCATGTCATAAGGGTGCATATGTGCGTGGGCTGCAATAGAGAAAATCATGGATATATGTGTGTAGTAGTGAAGGAAGTCGTGGATCTATGAAAATCTTGTGAAAGAGTGTGAAGAGATGCTTGTACCAAATTGTTGATGCCCATGTTGGTTTACTTATCTATTATCTGACATAACTGAGTGCTATAGGATCAGAGGTTGAGGGTACAAGTTATGGGTTAATGGTACAATGACAGTTACAGGTCGATGATATAGTGACAGTGACAGGTTGATGTGATAGTGACAGATTGGATGACAGGTTGATTATTAGAGGTAGTGACAGTACCAGTGGTAGTGATAGTTTGGTCTACATTTATATTTCAGGGTGGTAAGACAGGGAAAGGAAATGGCTTTGTATCCTCCTTCTAGTTGGTGCCGGAGAACACAGGGAGTTGGAGCTTCCTTCAGGTTGGAGCCTGAGAATTAGGGGGTTGTAGCCTCCTTATGGTTGGAGCCAGAGAATTCAGGGATTTGTACCTTCCTTCAGGTTGGAGCCTGTAAATAGGGGCTCATATCCTCCTTCCAGTTGTAGCTGGAGAATTGGGGAGTTGGTGCTCCCAATGAATGTAATATTTTCTATATAATAAAGAATTCTATGGTTTTGTCCTATTTGGGTTTCCACATAAATTGTGGTGTACTGTGTATTTGATGTGATGTTGCAACATTGCTCATGTTTATATGTTCATTATATACTAATGAGATATTTATGATATGATGCTGATAAATTTGACATTCATATTTATGGTTAAAAGTGGTAAAAGTACTAATATTGATTCACCCCCCCTCTTTGTATTCCAACAATACAGATCAGAGACATCTAGCTTAGACTCATGCAACCATTTCACGTTCATTCATAACATCCATATGACTATTGCACATAATAATACATAACAAACATACATTCATACTAGAATTCATAATATTCAGAGACAAAGGTGTTTCATGCTTCATTCATTAATATCAAATTCATTTAGATGCATTTCAATATACAAAGGGATGAATCCTACTCTAAGTGCATTCAGAGTGAAACAAAGACCAACAATATGCTCAAATCTCGATCTACTTTATCTCTCATATTCACATAACATATCTTGAAAAAACAATGAAGCTAAACATAACAAGAACATATACAATGCTTAACCAAAGATCTAACTCATCCACGACTAACATAACAATGAACCCCTATTTAAGTAAAAGATAAACCCTTACATATCCACATGAATTCCTCTTATCCCTACTAGATCATGGAAATCATAACAACCATACCAAATCACCCACAACCTTTACCGTGACCAGTTAGGTTGTTACAAAAATGATTAGAATCATTACAGGAGAAATTAGAGGATTTGGCATGCATGCAAACTTTACAAGTCTTTGCACATTGTAGAAAATTGGTCGGCACAAATAGTAGAAAATTGGTTGGAATGGGCACTAAATATTGGTGTCTCATAGTGCCAACCCTTGGTGCACACACAATGATGACTTGTGGCAGACACAAGATCTTTCCAAAACCTTAGGGTGCCAACAGGTTGTTGTTAGAGAAAGATTTGCCTCACCCTAAGCAATCTTGCAGAGAGGGCCTTATTCCATTTCCCTATGCAGACTCACTTTCCCTAATTGATAAATCCAGAGATGAAAATAAAAAAAATTCCACGTGTACGCATCTTGCACCCTATACAACAAGCGTATACGCAGGTTGTTGCACTACATCCCGCATACATCAGGATTTGTGCTAGAAAATCAAAATTAAATGTCGGGTTTCCATGTCACGACAGGAGATCTATGATCCCTAGCCTTCCATATACTAGAAATGTTCTGACTCGGACCTTCAGTTGCATTTTGAAGTCTATAAAGAGCCCAATTCCGAGCTAAGGAAAAGGAGAGAGAATTCAACTTTGAGAGAAAAGTTACTCTGGAGAAATTATTGCTTCATATTGAGTCGACATCCCTTTGTCCTTTAAGTCTGAACACAGTGTTTATCCCCCAAGCTCTTCCCTTATTGATGGAGAACCTCATTGTCTCCCTTCTATGAGCTTGCCTTTGGTGGAGGATTGAAGTGGTGGAGGCCCAACTGGAAGGAACTTGGTTTATCGATTCTGAATCGTGTCGAGATGGAAGTTTGTAATATTTTCACTTATGCTAATCATTTATTAATAAAAATACTCTCTTCCCATCCAATTGATATCTTGAAAATATATGAGTTATTATCCATGAGAATGTTTGTTTTGTATATTCATGGATTATGCTATATAATGTGCTAACCTTTTATATTATCACTATATGCTTGCTTCGCTTGTTTGTTGAGAACTTGTTGCAGGTATAAGGCTTTGGGTCAAAGTGCTCAACGATGGACATATTCAAACATCTGGATGAGGTAGGTCCCTTTATTATCTTGCATGCACATTGGTTTATCTAACATGTTGTTGGGATAGAGTTGTTTTCTACAGTCACATCCGTCTTTTGTGGTTTACCCTATCCATAGAGAGATTTTCATCGTAACAAAATTGGCGACCATACTGGTGATGAATCTTATTTCTTAGGGTTTGAAGTACTTTTCTTTTTATATTTCTCTTGTTTCTATTGTGATTCTTGTCATAACATTGCTTGATAGCTCCCGTTCACTCTGGGTCTGAGTTTTCAACCTTCCTCCCTTTCCTTTTCAATCATATACGTGCATTTTTCCATTCGTGTATACACGCATGTTGTCTCACTGCAAGCTATGTATATATTCTTTGTTTGCCCAAACAGTCACGTACACCTCTTTTCCTTGCATGTTTTCCTAGTCTGGTGTTTTTTGGGTGGGATTTGATGCTTGTTGAGCCTTCTTAGGTCTCTGTAGTGCCTGTTGAATGCTTGTGGGATGACAGGAAGCCCTCTTTTGGTTGAATTTTTGAACGAAGTATTTCTCTTCATTTTTTCATTTTTATTGTCCTTGCACATTGGGCTGGGTGGTTTTTTTCTTGGTATCATGCTTGAGTTATCTCTTTTTTATACACAGTAGGTTATATATCGAGTTATTTTTCATTCCATGCATTTTCAGTTTTAATATATTGAAAATACAAAAAAAAAGGCATTTTTCATTGCTTGGCATTTTTGTCTTTAAATCTCTATCATTAGCTTAGTGCATATAGTGAAAGATTGCATATTTACTTCTGAATTGTAGAGTTGAATTTGAAAATTGCATCGGTTTTTAGAAGCATATCATTCATGGAAAGTTAAAGTTAGGACTTTGCATTGCTTTCATATTTACTTTTCTTGCAGACTCATAACACCATGAGTTTCATTACCATACCTTTTTGAGTAATCATGGCCATAAAATCAATGCTATAATTAAAAATTTATTAGTAACGATTTTATTTTCTAGCATGCACAAACTAGCCTAGGATTCAGTGCCTTGGAATAGTATTTTGTGAGTAAACTTCTCCAAGGAAATTAAATCAACATATGTGTCTGAGTGAGGGAGTGGAGAAATCCATTGTATAATTGGTAAGATCATGAGGCTCCGCTCACACTGGAGTTAATCACAAGGTCGCATGAAGTCTGTTGAAGGGATATCCCCCCGATACCTTCCTAGCGTCAGAGATATTTATGGGGATCTATTCGTATCTGGGGATCTTGTTAGTGCCTTTACCTCCGTGAGAGGCAGTGCTTTCAAGGATTCAGGCTTTGCTACCCTGCCCATACGATGGACCTAACTTGCGATTGCTCGCATGTGCATCTATTATACAATGGTTTATTAGTTTCTTGACTGAGGTGTCTCATACGTTACTTACAGGGGTTATTATGCAGGTACCCTGGGTCAGATAAGGGTTGGACAACACACAACCTTTATGGAGGATTACATCTCCAGGGGGATCTAACCGACTGGTTGTTAAACCCACGTGGGCCCTTATAAATGATTATGTTACCTCTAACATTTAGCAGGGAGTCTCAAGCCCCTCTTGGGTGAGACATACCTTCTTTAGGGTGGGAGGCCACTCAACCACTTTACCCCGTTTGCATGCATATTGGTCGTTTGACTTTTGGTGTGCTATTTGATTACTAGTTGGCCTTAAGAGTCTATACTGAGTCCTCATTATGGATAGTGGAGTCCCTTTGGCTCCCTCGTTTACTATTACTTACCCCATGATGCCTACTCAGTTCATGGGGATGAATCCTCTTGTTTCTTATAATGGTATGAAAAAATTTGGTACTCAGTTTGCACCTTGGATCTCTAGTCATTCTCCCGTTGATATGATTTCACCCTTGCAATCCTCTCTGTAGTCCACTTATATGAATCCTAACATTGGATCTGGGGGCACCATGGCCCCAATGGCTACATATTCATTTGATATGGGTCATGTCCCTCAACCTTCCTTTATGATGGGAGTTTAGAACCTCCCCTCTTACAGATCTAGTCCTAGTTATGCTCTTTCAGGATCCAATACTTAGATGGGTTCTTATTACACCTACTACACTCCATCCATGTATCCTTCATCTTCCATGTTGTTTCCTTTTAACACTTTTTCCATGGCGGGTCCTCATGTATCCTCGGGTGTTTCATACGAGAAATCAATTTTACGGTTCGGGCTACCCACTTCAAAAGACCCCTTCACAAGGGGGAAACATATATCCTCACTCAAATATTCCTTATCATACTTTCGTCTCTCCGCAGAATCCGGTGATGATTTCGGTTCAGACTTCTATGAATCAATTAAACGAAGGATACTACCTTTTCGGACAGGGACAGGGGGTAAACCAGGACCTTTCTTGGCCTGCAATGTTTCAAAGTCAATATTTCCCTAGACCTTGGCATCAAATTCCACAACTCACTGCTAGTCCATTCACTGTCAGACACACTAGAGCTCCGTCACCAACCTCTGCCAGTCATGTTGGAGATGGGTCAACAACTTCTACAAGTTATGTTGGCAACCAATACCTGGTCGTTGCTAGTCATGTTGGGGGCACTACTTTAGTCACCACAATTCATATCAATGCCACATCTCTAACCTCTATGTACCATGTAGGAGATGACTCTCCCGCATTTTCCTGGCATGTTGATAGTATGTCACCAACCATCTTGAATGACAATGGTGGCATTGAGACACCTCAGACATAAGCCTAAATTCCTTTGCAGGAATTGTGAAGGAAGTCGTCTTAGTCACTTATGTCCAACCACGACTAGGATACCAGAAGCGTGGGGCTCACCTAAGGTCCCTTTGAATTCTGAGGCATCTGTGGTTTCCCCACACCTTGTTCCTCCGATTGAAACGAAAGTAACGTCGTTGCAATCTTCTCTTGATAACACCCCTGTTTTTGAGGGTGATGTATCCCCTATCCTTTTTATCCTACATCCTCTTCATCCTAGAATTGAAGAAGTGGTCGTACCAGTGCAATCTTTGGTCAATCCTAATCTCTTTGCGGAGGGTGTTGCATCCTTCAACCATGTCATCAACATCCATGATCTTGCACCTTATGAATGAGAGAGAGCCCTACTTTCCCCGAGTCTTCTCCCTTCGAGTTATGAGGATATCACCTTTGATTGGAACGGTCTTGTGGGGTATCCAATGCCCCCGCCTATGTATTTTCCTATAAGAGATATTATTCAATCTATCACGAAGACTATATACTATGTTATTGCTTTATCCTCCTCGAATTGGAAAGCTTTGGGTCTTCCCAAGATTATGTCAGTTATTCGTAAGATACTAGCATTTTGCATAAGTCTGTCATGGGAGTCTTGGCCTCCCCCGTGACTTGCCGCCTAGAATCTCCCAAACGAGTTTAATTTAATCTCTTTTCTGAATCGTCTAAAAACACGAAAATATTATCGAGTGATTTGTCCCTTTCACTCGTTAAATTGGACATGAAAGGTCATGAGTCTTAGTAAAGCTCTTTTCTGACTCGTTATCAAAAATGAAAAGATCATCAAGTGAACTTGTCTTTTTAACACTTGTAAATTGGTTTTGAATAGACGTCTATTTGGCACAAGTTTACCCCTTTTTCACACCAAGTATACTAAAAGACATAAAAAGGGACATTTTTCGGCATCAAGTTGTGATTTCATCTCATGCCCTTGCTTGCAGTATTGCGCCTATATCCAATCCTCTCTTTGAGTTATAAACCATTTTCCTCAACAATTTTTCATCGTAAACCAAGCAGAGCCTTGTTTATATCCTTCGCAATTTGACACCCTATACCTAGGAGGGAACATTCCCCCAATTGTTCATCTCCCGCATGCACTTCCCTACATTGAACTAGGTATGTTCCACTACTGGAACTAGTTTGTCTATGAAAAAACAAAAAAAGACGTGCGAGAAGGGAGTATTATCTTATATCGGCAGCAGTTGTTTCACCTTTGAACAGAGCAAAGAGTTATTTGAGTCCATTCATCATCATAATTTTGGGATTAGCATGGCCTTAGGAAGCTGAGCTCGTTACAGAGTCTTCTTTACCGACTGGTTACTCTTCCAGTCCCTATAGAGATATTCATCGATGCCTCCTGCATCTTATGGTTTCATCATTAGGTCTATGATGTCGGAGTCCTCCATATGTCTCATGCTCTTGTTCAAAGGAATTCTATCAACCTGTTTCGGCCACTCCTCACAACTCTTGACTTTGCATGTTGTCCATACCCTTAGTTTGTCTCAAAATCACATGATATTGTATTCCTATCATGCACCCTGGCCCTACTTTCATCATTAGCAGGTAACCTTGAACCTAGCAGTCGACATTTCATCATTGGTTATTGACTGGGTGGTTTCCCTTATGTTCGATGACAAGACATCTATTCACACATTATGATTTGTGCAGTGTCTTGGATACCATTAGCCTTATTGGTGGTTTCCTCGCCTTTGTCAGTAGTTTTTCATCATTGGTTTCTATTCAGAGGGTCGTTTTCATGTATTTCTTGCGCTTGGCACATGCAAAATATGCACAAGGTCATTGGTTCATGAACATTTTCTTCGTATGATTTCCACCAAATCATGAAGCTCATGCTTTGTACCTCGTGTTGACTGATGAGAGATGCCTTAATGCTCTCCTTTCAGCGAATCTATTTTCATCGACTTCAACCCATCTATTCTAGAAACGGGACCTAGAGTATTATGAGTACCTTAAGGATTGCAGTCATTGGTGGCAGGCTCTCTCACCATCGATGGTTGGAAATACATCAATGTATCCTAATCAATGGATTCATCAGGTGTTTGAAATCGGATCCTTTATTCACACTTGTAAGAATGTACTCGGTGCCTTCATACCTACTTTCATTATCTATAGGTTGTCTTGTGTTTGTTAATAGTATACCTCAATGAGCGGTAATCAAAGGATGTCTCATTGTGTTCGACCTCAACTCCTTTATTCACAAAATGTAGACTTGCACCTTTGGCGGATTGTGTAGAAGACTTGAAGACATCACTATGTGGCTGCAACTTTCCTGAGTTGTTTCTTCCTTTTCATTGGACCAATACCTATATGAATTCAGTGATCATGGGAGATCAGATTGTACTCCATGGTATACAGATATCCTCAGCTTGGTTTTTTTAGACTGGTTCTACTAGGCCTTGTTCGTGACTATGACAGCTTTTGGCATGTAACCACATTTGTGTTTTCCTAGTCATGGCCACAGACACTTGTTTGGTATATTTTCCACATGGATCTGCAGTGTAATTTTTGGCAGCCATGTACGAAAAGTCAGTACAAAATGTAATGTGCAACTGAGTTCGTCCAAATAGTCCCCTACCACTGCACTTTTGGGTTATTTATAATGTATTTCAGCCATCGCATATATTCCTCTGACCTCACACATTAGGGGACATCTGTTAGAGCAAGATTTTCCTCACCCTAAGAAATCTTGCAAAGAGGGCCTTATTCCATTTCCCTATGTAGACTCACTTTCCCCGAATGATAAATACAGAGACAAAAATACAAATTTTTCCACTTGTATGCATCTTGCACCCTATACGACAAGCGTATACGCAGGCTACTCCACTACATCCCGCATACATCGGGATTTGTGCCAGAAAATCAAAATTAAATGTCGGGTTTCCATGTCACGACAGGAGATATCTGATCCTTGGCCTTCCATATACTAGAAATGTTCTGACTCGTCCTTTCAGTTTCATTTTGAAGGCTATAAAGAGCCCAATTCCGAGCTATGGAAAAGGAGAGAGAATTCAACTTTGAGAGAAAAAATACTCTGGAGAAATTATTACTGCATATTGAGTCTGCATCCCTTTGTCTTTTAATTATGAACATAGTGTTCAACCCCCAAGCTCTTCCCTTATTGATGGAGAACCTCATTGTCTCCCTTCTATGAGATTTCCTTTGGTGGAGGATTGGAGTGGTGGAGGCCCAGTTGGAAGGAACTTGGTTTCTCGGTTCTGAAACGTGCCGACGCGGAAGTCTGTAATATTTTCACTTTTTATTATTATTTATTAATAGAAATACTCTCTTCCCGTCTAATTGATATCTTGAAAATATATGACTTATTATCCATGGGTATGTTTGTTTTGTATATTAATGGATTATGCTATCTAATGTGCTAACCTTTTATATTATCACTATATGCTTGCTTCGCTTGTTTGTTGAGAACTTGTTGTAGGTATAAAGCTTTGGGTCAAAGTGCTCAACGGTGGACATATTCAAACATTTGGATGAGGTAGGTCCCTTTATTATCTCCCGTGCACATTGGTTTATATAGTATGTCGTTGGGATAGAGTTGATTTCTGCAGTCACATCCATCTGTTGTGGTTTACCCTAGCCATAGAGAGATTTTCCTCGTAACAGTTGTGTCGAAGCAAGCAACATATTACATAGTTTGTATTGATATATTTTTCAACAAGATTGAGAATTTATCTAAAGTTACAAAAGGAATCTTACAACACATCAAAAGCTTCATGGAGTGAGAAAATTTTGAAAAATTACTTACATAACAAAATACAAAAACAATACATGTCTAGATTGGATTATGAGTTTAGATTCTTGTCATCACTGACTGTTCTACTGAAGAAGGTTTTCTATTCTTTACTTCTAGTCAAAAATTCCTTTCTTTTTTATAAATTTAGTGTCACTCCCTCCAATATATTCTTGCCTTGATTTGGATATTTTGGTTTTTCTAGAGTATCCACCTCTTCCACCTAGTCTGTCGAGCTCACTTTCTAGGCCATATGTAGGGGAATAAAAAATTCCTTCTTGACCAAATCCTATGACACCACATCATTCTCTTTTGAATATTCTTAGTCCATATCTAGCGGAATAACAATTTCATGTTTCACTGAATCATGTGGTTCCACATATTTTCTTATTAGAAGGGACATCCCTGACTTCTTCTAGTAGTTTTGATTTGGGCTCATCCATGGGTAGGTCTAGGGAATTTTTCTCAACATTTCAAATCATTTTATGTTCTTCCTTGGAACCAACCCACCAAATTGTCTTACGTTGGTGTTTCCCAGCTTGCCTTGGATTTTTTAAGCAATGAGTTTCCATATTTCCTATTTGAAAACGAACTCTACATTGAAAAGATACATTTTCATAATCCATTTTTTGATAATCCAAGTTTTCACTGTCATATTTACTTCTTCCAAAAACCCTTCACTAAATTCCATTTCCACACATATTTGGGAATTCGGTAGTGGAATTTTCCAAGGCAATTTCCAATGGCTTGGAGAGAGGGTAAACCTCAAAGATGCAAAAGAAAATTTGGAAGTCTTTCCTAGATCGAAACCGAGGGAAAGGTATCTATCAATGGATCAAGGGAAGGAGTAGAAGGTTTCATGCATAAACTATATTTTCCCCAAAACCAGGGACATGACTTTAATATCAAATATATATCATCATTAAGATCAAACATCAAAATAAAAAACCCCTTGCACATGGGAAAACAAAATATTCTTCTTTAATATTAGGTTTCCATAAGTCATGAATCCATTTGTGCAGGTTGACTAGAAATGTCCACAAAATATTGAAATGGAATATCAGTGTAGTTGAATTGTATATATATTCTTTAGATACAACATATTTGACAAGAAGAATAGAGATAGTTCAATCCTCATGAACCAGAAAATAATTAGAAGAAGTATGTACAACATCTATGAAAGAGGCCTTACCCATATTTCTAAAGGAGCGACGAGGGTAGTAGGTTCCCATAATTCATAGGGGCTACATTCAAATTTGAAGTGGAGTCGTTGAGGAAAGAGGTTGTGGATATCACATAGGAAGACACCACCATTGATCCATAAATGTTGAGAGAAGCACCACTAGCAGCAAGATCTTCCACAACATCAATAGATCTAAAGCACAAAATATAGGAAGATGTGTCATCCATGCCAATCCTATCAATGAGAAGGGTCGAGGTTACCTTTGCATGTAGCTAGGATTGAACCTTAACCAACACCACCATGAATCATCGAGTGAGTTTTTTCCCACAATGTAGCTACGCAAAAATTTCCCATTTTATCCATAGTTGACTACATAATTAATTCTACATTTGTTGGTGTATTAAATGAAAAACATATATTTTGAAAAGTAAGAAAACAAATTAACAAAGAATATCTAAATTATTTGTTGAAAATAATGGAACAAGTATTCACCAAATCACACAATATAACTCCATAGAATTGGAGATCTTACTACACATGTGAGACATCACCCAACAACAAAATACTCCATGAGCTATAAACATTCCACAGCCAAATCTTCAGTGAAATGTCCTTGGCCTCCAAAAGAGAGCTTCTAAATTAATTTTGAAATAATTCTCAATACAATTCATATGATCACCTGAGATCCCAAAATCCCTTTCTAAGAGGTTGACTTACATATTTATAAGTCAAAATTCATCTAATAATAGAATAAAATAAAAACATCCCTGCAAAAAGTATGCAAGTCTCTCATCTATTACATATCATTCGAATCGGGAGTTGTCGCTTTAGGATGCTCCTCATCATACTTTCCCCATTGGTCAAATAACTCATCACACATATTCTAGTGATTGAACATGTGTTTCTCTTTAGGTGAACTCAACATTAGAATTTCCCACTCAAATTGTTTGATGTACTCTATTTTGGGAAAACCAGACTCCAGTCAAGTCATTAATATCACTTCATTTATAAAAGATCTCTATAGGTGTTCACGTTCGAAAAAGGACATTCTCTTGAATTCTACTTCTTGCTTCGCTACAATCTCCTTGAACTGATCCATTACCTCATTGATTAATTGAAACCCCTCTAGAATACCAAAGCTAAGAAACCTACTTTGTTTAGTCACTATCCTCAATCAAGTCCCAAATCTTGATACAAGCCATCCATTCATCTTCTATTAGTTTCTGCGATCCATTGACAAATTTTCCCTAGTAATTGATCACTTGCTCAATCCTAACCAACTCTTCCTTGTCTAAAATTATGATTATGTGATCCTCATGAACCTGTCTCTTCTAAATTTGTTTGATAAAATATATATGGTCTTGTGCCTTATCTTTTCCTTCTAGATAAGATTCTCCTTGTAGAAAATGGATAAATGAATACTTAATCCTTGTAATTCAAATTCTTTATCGATGAAATATTTTTTGAAGTTGCCATTAATTTTTTCCTCTTCTAGGAATTCCTCTATGAAACTACCTACTGCATCATGTGCTCCATTGCAGCATTTTACCTAGTTTTCCAAAATAGCAATTTTCTTTCCAAGGATTTTGATTTCATCTTATCCATCTTTGGCCTTATCAATGGTGGTATGTGATATGGATATCCCATTAGACAATAGTTCATTGATATTATCCTTCATGGTGTCTAACATAGACTCTTCACTTGTGCACAAAATAGAGGTATCTACAACCACTCTCTTTCTCTTTTGGGTTCTCTTAACAATAGTTTGCTTGCGACAATTATAGGTTATGGACTTGATATATGCAAGTTCTTATAGGGGTTTTGGAATTGGTTGGTCTTCCCATTGGAAAACAAATTCTAGAATCCCTAGAGTGTGAATCTATTCTATCACTAGTTCTTTACCCTTTTCCATGGTTTTTGAAGTACCATCATCCTCCTTTGCAAAATCTATGACATTACTCAAAGGTGGGGGTGTCTACTATGTTTTTTGTTGTGTAGGAATATTCTCTACCTATTGTTTTGTATCATCTACTACTCCACCCATTTCCATTTATACATGATATTCTTCTTGTTGAATCCTCTCTTCCTCCCCCTTTTTCTTTTTATCCACAGCTTGCAAGCTTTGTTCTTTTGTTCCTAAACTAGGAGTCTTTATTCCTCATCAATCTTTCTCAATTCCTATTCTTGTTTGATTTTTTCTTATTATTCCCTTCTCTTTATCCTAGTTTCTAATATCTCTCTTTCCTAAGAATATTGCAATTCCTTTTTCTTTTATTCTACTTTATATGATTTCCTTTTCATTTCTTCTTCCAATTAAGTTTTTTCTTCTTCCTGTATTTTCTTATCTCCTCCTACTTTTTTCTTCTCAACTCCTCCTCAATTTTTCTTTTTTTCTCATCCTCTTATTATTGTCTCCTTTACTCATCCTCAATTTCTTTTGTTTATTCCTTGTTGGGCTCATGATTTGGATAAATTAATGATGATGATTAGATCCTTTGTGTTTGGTATTATATGTGTATTTTAATATTTTGAAGAAGTTTTGAAGGATTCTTATATCAAATCATCATAACTTATACCAGGTACGTATAATTGAAGTTTTGTGATGGTTTTAAGTTTAATTCAACATGATTTAATGATTCCAAAGAGCTAACGCATGATCTATGTGACATAAGGCAAAATCGCATGGCCATTTTCCATCCAACAACTCATCTGGTACTCCATATGACACTGCATCCAATACTCCATCAAGCACTGCGTCCGACACTCCATCCTGCACTAAAACCATGGGCGAGTTGGCAGTCGTTATATCGGCGGCCTGGGATGGGAAAATCAACAACATGGGTTTTTCTCGTGCTTGTGGACTCCAACTACTGATCTCTTGACATCTTGGATTGGGTTTTTATGTTGAGCGTTGAGTGGCTCGCTTGGTTTCTAGAAGCCACCAGCGGTTAAAACGCATTTAATGTAATTTGTTGTTTTTAGAGGAGGTCGACCTTTCCAGTGGTCGACCTCTCAACTTGTAACTCCTATAAATACCACCGTAGTGGTCAGACAAAAGTAAAGTTTACAATTATGAAGCTAGCATTGTTTTTACTGTGTAATTCAAAGACATTTTCATAAATTCGTGTAAGACTGTGTTTTTAATTCAAATGACAAAATCGTGTTGCTCGAGCTCATGATTCATTGTTGAGGA
The DNA here is from genome assembly GCA_009831015.1 of Picea engelmannii. NCBI lineage: Eukaryota > Viridiplantae > Streptophyta > Pinopsida > Pinales > Pinaceae > Picea > Picea engelmannii. Next base: position 399,557 of record ML794965.1, read on the forward strand.
GTAGCCATGACTTGTTGGGGGGCCACCAGTGGTCTGGGTGAATATTTAGCTAGTTAGCTTGTGCAATTGCCATTTCTTTCATTTTCCTGTATATGTGTTTTTATCATTTTTACTTGCTATGTAATTGTTGTTCATAGCTTAATTGTTCAATTTCCTTTTTGCAGGTTGCTTATGAAGGATAGTTAATATGTTGTGTCTTTTTAATTAATAGGAAATAGCTTGCAATCTTAGCCACTAACCTTGTTGTATGATCAAATGATAGTTAGAATTTCTGCAAGTTGAAATAGAACAGTTAAAAGTTAAAACAGAGTATTGAGTTAATAGTTTCTTTGGCAAGGTTTCGATGGATGGATAATTGTTAGCTTCGATTTTAATGCCTCTCTTTCTTATCTAGTTGCTTATTTAGTTTAGTTATTAATTTATCTGTCATATGCGAAGATAGAAGTAGAATTTAAATTCTGTTTTTATGAGTATTTTAATTTCCAATTTGAATTGTTAATAGTAGGGTTAGTTTAGTTTATTTCAAGCAATTTCCATTCTAGAATTAAATTGCAATTATAATTCGAAGTTCGATTTTGAGTTTAGTTTTTAGTTATAAATCTCTAAAAGTGTGAATTTTCTTACATTAGCATAAGAATGCATTTGAATTAAATAGAATAGTGTTTTCCTGTTGTTGATGGTTAATGCATAAATTGAAGGATAACATGGATTTTCAAGGTAGTTGATATTTCTTCTATAATGGCCAAGTTCTCGTTAGATTACTTGATTCATACCTTTCACTTTGATATAGAAGTTAATATTGAATTTATCCCTCTTGACTTATCACTAATTGTTAAATGCCATCGCGATGTCATAAGACACCGAAGACATAATCATCAACATTATATTTGAAGTTTTCTTGTAGTTTAAAGAGTAGTTGTTGATTAATGTTTGAATATTGTCATGATGTTTTTAATTCAATAGGTTAAGATTTCATTTTGTAGATTAGTAGTAATTTTTAGCTTAAGAATAGAGTTCACTTGCTTAATAGTTTGATTAGTTACTTGTTAAGTAGTTTTTATTTAGTTTACTTGTTGCATAAGTTTTCATAGTTTAGGTTATTTGATTGCTTATTTGTTTACTTGTTGTTGCTCATTGATTTTGATTAGATCGATTAGATTAGTGTGTTATTGTTGTTGTTCATTAAGTTGACTAGATTAAATAGATAGTTTGATTTTTCTCATTAGATTGATTAAGTTGACTTGTTCATTTTAGGGTTTTCATTTGCTTTCTTAGGAAAATCCATCAATCCATTGTTCAAAAGTTACTTAGTGTAAATAGTTTAAGTTCCTTGATAAGGTTTGATCATTTATAGTCTTTTCTTAAGTAGATTATCCTTAGATATACCATTTCCTTAGTTAACTATACTACCTCCATCCTTTCTGCCTTGGCACATATAGCGCTACAACTCTAAATTTACTTACCCCGGGCTGACAATTTAATTGAGGGTTTTTTAGTGCATATAGAACACCCATCATTTTTGGCATCGATGTCGGGGAGTTGTCTCAAGGTAGGAAATAATTAGGAGATAGATCATTTCTAAACCTTAGGATTAGTTTGGTGGCAGGGGAACTTTAAGATGAGAGGTAAGAACTTGCGCATCTGTTATAGCAGGTTCCCCCAAACCCAATGGTAGTTTTTCTTTTTATTGTTTTCTTTCATGAACAAACCTAGGGAGACAAAAGGTACATACATTAAATCTAAATCAAACCTTTCAACCAAGGTTCCTTCCGACCTTTTCGAGGGAAGGAACATTCCACTCATAAATCCCATAGACCGATACCGAAAAAAAAGAGTTAGCTAAACCCAAAGAGCTAAAGTAGTCTCTCAAGAGACTAAGACAGGGAGCACCATAGAACGAAAAATTGAAGCATTAGTAATAGTGGAACAAGAGGCAAGAACACTTGAGCCTTCTGCAAAACCAAACAATACAACCTTTGTTTTCTTACCACCATCAAGAGATCCTAACTTTAAAGACATCGTAGACCCTGAATAAGTGAACACCTTGTTTGGTAGTTCATCCAATATAATTGTCTCTCAAATTGACACAGAAACTTTGGCACCAATAATCTCAACTGGCTCGAGTAGAGTCCCAGATATCCAAGCAGTAGGAAGACCATCCCCATTAGAGGAATACCTTTCTTAGACAAAAACCTTGGGAGACTTTGTTCTCTTCAAGGATAAAACCACCTAGGTACTCTCTTTTTGGAAACCAAACCAGTATAGATGATCAGGAGGATCATAACAATGTAAGACATGGGGAGGAAGAAGAAGCTAGAAACCAAACCGAAACTACCTTCGGGTTTCCAATTTTGGACACCACCCCAAATGTCAATATGAAAAATATTCCCCTCTCAGCACTACCCACCTTTTCGGTAAAAGAAGTGAATATCTGGATACTTTCCTATTTGAGTTCAACATATTGTGTAAGAGATACAACTACTTACAAGATGCCCATAAACTAAAACTCTTTCCTGCCACCCTCAAGGACTCTGCACTAAGATGGTTCATGGGGTTGGGAGAATCCAGTATTAGGTCTTGGGAAGCCATGAAAGATATCTTTCTTAAAAATTACCAAGACTACTGCAAGACCAAGGAGTCTCGTAATGATATTTTCAAATTCCAACAGTTACAAGATGAGAATCGCGAGGATTATATGGAATGGTTTGCTTATATCTCCCAGAAATCAAAATATCATGACCTCCTAGATGATGCAGTGAGGGCTCTTTTCCTTAATGGAATTTCAGAGGAATACCTAGAGATACTTAACCGGATGGCATCAGGTGACATCTCCCATAAACCATTTGCAAAAATCTGTGAAATGTGTAAGAATTACTCAAGGAGCAGAGTTAAAATAGGGAAGAATGTTTGGGATCCTTATAGTAGAAACTTAAAACGAGTTAGTTCATGTGGTATCACGAGATTATATATAGGGAAACTTTTAGAGAATTTCAAAACAGATATCTTAAGCACAATAGGTTCCCATTTGGACACCCTAAAAATTAAAAAGAAATGGGAGGAGGAAAATGAAACAATGAGCATATATTTCCCAAGATGCAGGAGGAAGCATTCCTCAAGGGAATGCCCATTGGATAACATTTTAGTTTATGGATACTGCACAGAGGACCACTCAACTAAAAAATATACATCATTTATTGGTTTTTTATCCATATATAGGAATGGGGATCTTGGGGAGTCCTCTTATGCACTTAGGAGGCCATGGCAACCTAGGAACCAGCCTACATACCCAGATCCACAACCTCAAGTTCCACCCTATTATCAACAGCCACAACAGTGGAACTCGCAAAGTTGGAAAAACTAGTCTACACAGTACCAACATCCTTGGCTTCAAGGATGGAGAGGAGGACATAAACAGGGAACCCTCAAGCTCCACCTGTCTCTATGCCCAACCATCCTTACCCTCAGTTTCCACCGAACATTTCACAGCTTCTGCCAGGTTTTGTTCCACCACCTTTACCTCCTATTCCACAATAAAAACTGCAACAATATCAGAATACAGGCTCCCCAAGACCAAAATTATTACCAGCACAACCAGTGCCCAATGCCAATAATAATCCCACTCAACCTCTTCACAATGTTGAGATGCAGGCCTTTCTGACGTATGTTGTTTCTTCTGTTCCATTGCAGGAGATTCAACTAAGGTTAGGAAGAGTTATGGACAAGTAGAGACCTTCAGTAGTCATCTAGGAAGAAGAAGAGGAGGAAACCCCCAAATAATGCATGGATGACACTAGGTGGGAAGATGTTATTATTCCTAAGGACCAAAAACCCAAACTTCCCCAAAATGAACCTTCACAAATTACGAAGGCCCCTCCTTATCCAGAAAGATTAGTAATCGAAAAATCGACCACCCGAATGGAATTTGACATCTTGAATGAATTGAAGAATATTTGTTTCAAGATTCCCTTGCTACAAGCCATTAAGGATATCCCAATATACAGTAAGGTAGTCAAAGAATTTTTTATTCAGAAGCTAGGTAGGAAGCAGAAGGATCCTCCAACAATACATTTGATAGGAGAAATTTATGAGCAGCCTAAGGTAGAAAAATATGGGAACCCAAGAAACCCCGTATTGACCATAACCATTAATGAGGTTTCCATTGGAAACACTCTAATAGACCTAGGGGAATCCATCAATGTTATGACCATTACTAACTTGGAGGAATTATAGTTAAAACCTCTTCTTAGAGCTACCCCAACCATTTTGGAATTAGCAGATAAGACTGGGGTTATACCTGAAGGAATTTTGGATGATATCATAGTTATTTTAGCTTCATGGGAGTACCCAGTAGACTTACTTGTCATCCACTCAAAATATCCCACCAAAGGCCATCTCGTTAGTTTTGGAAGACCTTGGTTAGCCACAACCAATGCATTTATTGGCTATAGAGATGGAGAAATGACCATCTCAAATAGACTTTCTATCCAGAAGCTCACCATATACCCTCCAACCCAACCTATCATGCAGAATATATGGTAGCTTGAATTTCCATACGAGAATAAGGACTAGGAATAACTCATGTTACCAAGTGACCATGCCCGAGCACTTCAGGAGCACACAATGGAAATGCGGTAAACCAGTTTATTTCTGCTATCATGTGTGTTGATTTTCCATAATCTTTTCCCCAATTTGAGTACATGTTCGGGAAACAATTTCAAGAACAATTGGACCCATCCATTTTTTCTTCGATATAGACGAGTCTTCTACATCTTATACCATGCCCTACGATATTAGTCTAGGAAAATTTCTACATATAAACTATGGGCTAGATGCAAACCAGCAAAAGCAGTTAGTAAGTGTCCTTAAAACGAAATTAGGGGCATTCGCCTGTGAATACACTAACATGAAGGGTATACACCCTAACACATGTATCCATCACAGATATACCCAAGGGGATGTAACACCTATTATGAAACCCCAGAGAAGGATGAACCCAACACTCAAAGATATAGTAAAAGAGGAAATCCAAAATTTATTAAATGTCGTATTTATTTATCCCATCTCCGATAGTAAGTGGGTGTCCCCGCTTGTAGTATTTCCAAAGAAAGTGACCGGGAAATGGAGAATTTGTGTTGATTTCTGGGAACTCAACAAAGCCACTCTAAAGGACTACTTTCCTCTTCCTTTCATCGACCAAGTTTTGGATACCCTGTCTGGGAATAAATATTTCTCCTTTTTAGATGGATATAGTGGGTACAATCAAATTCTCATAGCACTTGAGGATCAGGACAAGACTACCTTTACATGTCCTTGGGGCACCTATGCCTATATGGTCTTTCCATTTGGATTGTGTAATTCTCTGGCCACATTTCAACGAGCAGTACTAGGGATATTTGTTGATCTTATTCATGATTGTGTGGAGGTATACATGGATGAATTCAGAGTATATGAAAATACTTACCAAGAATCCTTAGTTAACTTAGAAAAAGTCCTTATCAGATGTCAAGAAATGAACCTATCTTTAAGTCATGAAAAATGTAAAATGTTATTGACTGAAGGAGTGGTTCTAGGACATCAAGTTTCATCTGAAGGGATTAAGGTCGATCCTACAAAGATTGAGGTCATCGTCAGACTTCCACCCCCCAAGACTCAGAAAGAGGTGAGAATCTTTCTTGAACATACCAGATACTACCAGTGGTTTATTGAAAATTTCACAAAGATTGTTTCACCCATGTTTGGATTGTTAATAAAGGATGTTGATTTTCTTTGGACTGAACAGTGTCAAACTGCCTTTGAAATCCTAAAAGCTAAGCTATTTGTGGCACCATTTCTTAGGGGGGCCAATTGGGCTCTCCCATTTCACATATCCATTGATGCCTCTGACACCGCAATAGGAGGGGTATTAGGGAAGAAAGAGAACCAACAGTCCTATGCCATTTATTTTTCAAGAAAGAACTTGTCCCCTGCCGAGCTAAACTACACATTTACCGAGAAGCAATTTTTGGCAGTAGTTCTTGCTATCAATAATTTTCGTCACTACATCATAGGTTACGAATTATTTGTACATACAGATCATTCCACCATTATATTTCTCATGAATAAACCCATAACTAATGGTCGAGTGACTCTATTGCAAGAGTTTAACATCATCATTCTTGACCGACCTAGAAAGGAGAATTTGGTGGATGATTTTATTTCACAAATAAAAAATGAGAATGATGATATTCTTGTAGATGATAGTTTCCCAGATGAGCACCTTTTTTCCCTTTTCGTAAATACCCCATGGTTTGCAGATATGGCAAACTATTTGGCTACTAGGAATTTACCATCTCATTTGTCACCTCATGAAAAGTGTAGAATTATTACGCAAAGTGCCAATTACTCTTGGATTGGTCATGACCTTTTTCGTACAGGTCCAGATTTGATTATTCATAGATGTTTCTGAGAGGATGAGATACCAGAAATCCTATGAAGTTTTCATGATGGACAATGTGGTGGCCATTTTTATGACAAATGTACAACATATAAGGTGTCACATTCAGGTTACTATTGGCCTAGAATTTTCAAGGATGTTTCCAAGTATGTGAGGAGTTGTGACAGATGTCAAAGGATAGGAAGACCCACATCGGCTGACAAAATTCCCTTTCATTCCCAAGTTATGATAGAACCTTTCAAAAAATGGGCCCTTGACTTTGTAGGACCATTTTCACCCATGTCTCGTAAGAAAAACTATATTTTGGTTTGTACAGATTATGTCACCAAGTGGGTAGAGGCAAAAGCCCTATTTAGGGCTACATAAAAATCTATTGCCGAATTTATCTATGAAGACATATTTACCCACTTCGGTGTTCCTCATGAAATTGTTACATACCAAGGCACTCAATTCACTTCCAAGATGATGAGAGAACTAAAAGAGAAATATGGGATTAAACACTATAAATATTCTCCATACCACCCACAACTTAATAGTTAGGTAGAGTCTACAAACAAAGTTCTGGAAGCTATATTAACCAAGATTGTTCAATTACATCATTGGGATTGGGCTAATAGGCTTCTATAGGCTTTGTGGGCATATCAGACCACCTAGAGAAACACCATCGGGCATACCCCTTATGATATAATGTACGGGAAACAAGTACTTCTACCAATAGAATTTCAAGTAAGGACCTTATGTATTGCCACAGAATTGGGATTAAACTTAGATGAGGCTCAGAAACAATGGTCCCTACAATTAAATGAGTTGGATGAGATCAGGCAAGATGTTATCCAATGAACAATATTAGTCCAAAACCAGAGGAGCAAGTGGCATGACAAGTTTATTAAGAAGAAATGCTTCCAACCAGGTGATTGGGATTTGTTGTTTGACTCCCGATTTAAAACCTTCAAAGGAAAACTCACCACTCAGTGGCTGGGTCCTTATGAGGTAGTCACCATGTATGACAATGGGGCTGTGAAAATCAAAACAATTGACGATGGACAAGTATACTTTGTAGTAAATGGACACCGAATCAAACTTTATGACATGCCCATTTCCAAAGAGTATTTTGTATAGGTCATGTCAACTAACAAGGTATTGGCCTTAATAGATGGGGAAGTCCCCCCTTGTTCTTGAATGTTTTCTAAATTTTCGACTGTATATATGTAAATAATTTTGAATTTTGTTGATAAACAATTCTAGAGATTTTTGTAGGTATTTATTTCACCATGAGTAGACAGTTTCAAGGAAATATAAAAGAAGGATTTTTCTTCAAAATATTGCTATACTTGAACCTTGTTTTCTGATAAGCATCAAATGAATAATGACTTGCTGTAATTAGCCATATTTTTGCAAAGACTTTCATCTTCTTTTTCTCAAGGCATCTTAAATAGCAGTTGCTCTTAAACCTTCACCATTATATAAGGAAATGATATTGTAACCATCAATCTTAGAGGTCTCTCGTACAGTTTCCCCAAGAACCTGAGTAAGTGAGTAAAGTATATTTATTAAAGAGTAAAAAGGAGGTCTGATTAGCGGTTAGTCATGGAAACATCACAATAAGCTAAAAAACAAAACGCGAGTTGAGCCTAAAAGATACCTTTCTAGTCTTTCCCAATGGTACAATCCACTACACACTAAAAATCCTTGATTATATCATATATTTAGATAGGCTATGTATGCTTAAGTACCCCATACATCAGGACAATCACTAAGGAATATATAATGGAAATTCATCCTCTAACTTAAATACCATCCCAATTAAAAGAAAGAAAAAGTTGTTTTCAGAGTTGTTCCCCCATCTTCTTGCACAAAGAAATATTATATTAAAAATATTAAAAGATGGAATGCCAGTCTCTGAGGGTGTAAGAAGATAACCCGTCGAGATACTAAAAATGTCTCCTGGCAGCAGGTACCGGCTTGTGGTATGACTAGGTAAACCTGCCAGAGTATTGAATAGGCATGTTGGTAGCGGGGCATTCTACCTAGCGAGGATGGTAATCTGACAAAAAATAATAATAAATTCCTAAATCTTAAACTTGTCCCGATGTACGACATCACTTGTAGACAAAGATGACACGAAGTATGTATGGTCAAGCCAAGGTTAATGAACTCCATAAATTTTCCATTGGGAACTAACTTTGAGACTATCTTGAAACTCTCTCACCTACCTCTTATTATCTGTATATAGGATCTCTTATCCTATAGGTGGGGCCATATTCTAAACATCTTGTCAGACCAATCTGTGAAATTTATCTCTACACTTAACAATTTGTAAATCTTCGGCTATTGGGAGAATTGACTGGTTTACTATATTTTTTATTGTGAGGTGTCACAATACTTAGGTGTGGGGGGCGGGAGGGTTCATGAGTTGACAAATGATAATACTATCTAGAAGAAGTAAAATCATTGTAAAAAAAAAATTATGTGTATTGTTTTCATAATACATGTTATTATATCAACAGTTATTTTACTTTGAAATGTTAATTCCCTGTGTGTTATAAACTATTGTACATTTCCTTAATAGACGACTTAACTGGTTTATTTTCATTACAGACTGTTCATTACAAAGTTGATATTACATGCCTTATGTGAGATAAAGTGTTATAACCCTAAATTTCACCATCCATGCTTACCTGGCATCAGGCCAACTCATTTCCCTTCATTGCCAAAGCCATGTTGAACAGACTCTTCAAAAACCTCCTAAATTAAGTAACCCGCGCCCTAACCTATCACTGGGCGCGTTGGAATGTTGGTAGGCCTTATACTTCACGCGTTGGAACGTTGGCTGGCCCACTACAACCCGCGTTTACCTAACAAAGAAAAAAATCAGGAAAGTTTCCGCCGGGACGAAAAGATTTGGGTCAGTTAACTGGAACTCCCAGCCATGCATGGTCGAGAGTTAGTCCAAAACCCTAGCTCCTTCTATCCTATAAAAGAAGGGGTAGGGGTACTATTCAAAGGAGGAAAATCATAGCAAAGAAACTCTGCCCAATTGCCAGATCCGTTTTGTCCCAACCCTTTAGCCTTTCCTCAAGCTTTAGGAGAATTCAAGCAAAGCAGTTGGAGGACAAAGAAGAGGAGGAGCCTAGGATCAGGATCGAGGAATGGTGGTCGGTCTCTATAATCATTGTAAGTTGGTTCATATTGAGATTAATAAAAAGATACTTTTCCCGTCCCAAATGCACGAATCTCATATGTTTTATTTGATTGATGCTTAATCTCTAACCCTATAGTAGAACAATAGCATGCATGCATAGTTTTGTCTTGATTGCAGGCAATATTTTTGGAAGGAGCAGCAGAAGAGAAAGGGATAAAGCGCAACAGAGGATCTACACCAACCGTCGATAAAAAGGTTAGTTTGGTTCAATCCTGGTTTGCATGTGGAAAAAGGGGTTTTAGGTTTGGGGTAGAAGGTTAAAAGTAATTTCTTAAGGGTCATGATCTGCATGCAAGTTTAAGCCCTAGCTTGTTAGTCCGTAGGGTAGAATTTCCCCACAACATAAAGGAATGGATTGAGTGAGCACGATGGCAAAACAAATAATAATGGAATACTCTGCCTCTACTCCTATTCACTGTGACTGTCAAAATCATTCTAAGACTCCTGGTTGTGGATAAAACATCCATTACAGGAGGATTAAAATTTCATTTCGCACAGAGGTACCATATGGAGTTCCATATGGAGTGTCATATGAGGCGCCATTTCAAAGACCATATGAGGTGTCAGACGATGTTCCATATGAAAGTTTAAATGAGAAGTATACATCAATAATTGTCCACAATTTCAGGTAACCAGGAATCAATTGCATTTATTTGAATTAGTTCATGGCAATTAAGATTAAATGATGCAATCCTTAGACATTTTTATGATCAAATGTCCAAGTCAAAGACTTGGACATTGATCTAACCTCTCCATCATTACAGACATTTTTATGATCAAATGTCCAAGTCAAAGACTTGGACATTGATCTAACCTCTCCATCATTACGATTTCCTCCCAAAACATGGCTTCAAATTTGAAATCGGCGCACTCATGCTCACACATGGAAACTCATGTGTGTGAATTCATTGATGAATGCAACCGTTTCCACCCTAGGCACACTAAAAAATGGAGGGATCTCTCAATTGGTTATCCCATTTATGCCTTATGCTCAACCTCTACTCATTGCACTCAGCCTCTGTCTGATTGTGCTCAGCCTTTGTCTAATTGCACTCGACCTCTGCCTAATCATACCCATCCTCTGTCAAATTTCACCCTCTTTCCATTTCTCCGCACTGTCATCATTCCCAAACGGTATGATCCATCCTCCTATGTTGACCTCTTTACCATCCCTGAGTTCACACAGTGCAGAGAAGTGTTCCTTCGTGCAGGCTGGGGGTCATTCTTGGCTCATTTAAAAGGCCACGATGACAGTGTCTCTATGCAATTCACCCTCAGTTTTGATGGAAATATGGTGTGCGTGGGGTCTCTCACCTTCGTGGTATCTAAGGAATCCATTACCTCGGCCACAAAGCTTCCAAGAGTTGGGGATAGATAGTAATTTAAACACCACCAGTTTCCACGATCGAGCTATAACAGGGTTTTCAAGATTGAATTTTAGAATATCTCTAGAGCTAAGGGATACTCCAAGGACTGGATTAAAGAGGATCTAATTAACCCTCTCATATTCATCACCAGATTGATCACTTGTGAAGATATATATTCCGTCTTTAAATCCTATCACTTTAGATTATTATCTCACTTTCAATTCAATAAGCCATTGAATTTTCCCTTTTACTTCTTAAATAGTCTCGAGAAGATGTCTTCCCAAGTAAGGAAGAATGTAACCAATCCCCATAAAAACCTATTTCACCATGGCCTTATCAAACTACTTGTCTTAGCTGAGTTGGAAAACCAGGGGAAAACATGGGATGAATTCATTTACCAATTTTCAAACCCTCATATTACAATCAAGAGTAGCAAGAAGACACTTGATCTAGGGACTGTTACTCCACCCAAACCCCATTCTCCAAAGACTCCAAACCCTCCTGCTCAAGCTATTCCTTTACTGAACCAAAAGTCCAAGAAACTTGTTGATACCCCTACAACCTCATCGGGAAAGAATACCATGAAGCCTATTGCTAACCCCCCAATGCCTTCAATGTCTATTGATATTGTACCCAAAAAGTTACAAGATGTAATTCAACAAGACTTCCCTGTGGTCCCCACAAATAGGAGAGCAGCTAATCAATTTAAAAGATGATATTTTTGAAATAATACCTGAAATACAAGAGGAAAACCTTATGAAAAAACCCCGACCACTTCGGACCCTATCCAAGTGTCCTCTGATCTCGAAAGCCCTCACAAAATACTTAGGGAAGTGTCTGAAGAAGAATTGAAGACTCATAGAAAGACAAAATCTGAACCTACTTCTCCTCATAAACCCTCTGTTACTCCTACCTCACAAATGCCTACCCCGGACCCTAAAACTGATAGACTTTATACATATTTCAAGGGATCCAAGCCCTCGTCCAAGATATCTGATCTTGCTCCAACCATTGAAAAGATACAACAGGAAAATGATCAGTTGTTGCAACAATTGGAAGAGAGGAAGACTTTGGACAAGCATCTTCACCATGACAATGCAGTACTGTTGGCAGCTAATTCAATTTTTTCAATTGTCATATAAGTTGCCTACACCTTTTGTCTCCTGAATGTCAAGTCATCGTCGCATTGTGCAAGAAGACATTCTTTTTATTTCATGCGACAATTGCAATTTGGTTTCGATTCAGTTTTCACGACTGAAAGCGTGAAAACTCCTCCATCTTTTTGGACTGACATGATTTTCACAAAGGCACTTACCTTTGGTTTTCTATTAAGTGGCTGGAATAATTTTCAAACTATGTCCATTTACCTACTTTCGCTCTGATTGCACAACTTGGTTTTATTTATTTAATTGATGAGGCATTGAGCATGATAATCTATGAATCATACTTGATTATATAGGGGTCATGGTTAATCTCGTTTCTATATGATATGATCCTTACTATTATAAACTCTTGGCTTATCGATTTTATGAAATCTCTTGACACAATGTTTGATAAACTTTGATTATATATTATGTGACAAACGCATGGTCACTATATGAGTTTCGATTTCATGTTGAATGGCAATGGTTTGAAGTTATGAAATCGCGCATTGGTTGAACTTTTGGTTTTGATTTAATGTTTTGAATTATTACAATGGCACGAATTAACTTTGGGTTTGATTCTATATTGATTGAGTTTGATTTCAAATGATACAATGGTGCCTTGGTATCACTATCCACCGTTTAAACCTTTGTGTTGGCCGATTAATGTGTTTTAAACGTTATGATTATTGATGGAACAACGTTGTACTCAACCATTAATGTTTTGCATGGCGGTGATAATCCCACCACCTTCGCACGCATACATTGATTCTTTCCCTTCTGCGTGCTTGCAGCTGTTAGCCATAACGATTTATGCCCCTATGTATTGTATTTTTCAATTCAAACCCTACTATGCACACAAGCCATGGCTCCAGTCGTAAGGGCCGAGCCCAACAGTAGCCAAGGATTGCTGATGTTCGATGGTGCTTATAGCGACCTGGAGGAATTCAGATGGCTCCCGTTCATACGAATATTCGATGGTTATAACCCTAGCGTGGCTTGACAATTTGCATTAAACTTCGATGGCTGCCGAGCCAAGGTTGGGGATATGCAACTGGAAATTGATGAGCAATTTATTAGTTTGGCTACCGGTCTACCTGCTACTGGACAAAAGTGGTCGAAAAATTGCAAAGTGAAAGAAGTCTCTTGGACATTGTTCTTCCAATCTCGGATGGTGAACTCCTGTGACAAAGGATTGCCTGCAAATATGCTAAAGCAACGCTGGCATGACCTGCTAATGATAATCAAGCAATTCATTACTTGCGAGGGAAGGTATGGGTTCGTTTTATTGTTTCACCTTCGTCTATTGATGGTTTTTATAGGCTATGAGCTTAATATGCCTCACTACCTTCATAGGAGTCTGTTTAAGATGGCTAAAAGGTATAAACGTAACCAGGCCGAAACCAGCCTTTTCCATTTTGGGTTAATTAAAATGCTTATGGTTTATGAGTTGGGGTTACGCCGTGACTGTTGGAGTGATTTTCTGAGTCAGAATAGCTTTGAGGACTCAAGCCCACCATAGGTTGATAAACCTGTGGTGAGCGAAAGCAAGCCAATCCCCCCTGTGCCTTACAGCGTTCTGCTACCCAAACATCTACCCGACTCACCTATGAACTTGCCCATGTCTATGACCAAACAGGTCGAAATTGCTAAACCCGTAGCCAAAAAGCCTAAAGCTAAAGCTGGTGTGAATTCTAAAGGCAAGAAAAATGCTCGATTAATCTCTCGCATGGCAAGAAATAAACCCAAAATTCCTGTTAATCCTGAGCCTATCATGGTCAGTGAAGATTCTGAATCGGAGGTTGAACGTTTCCTGGCAAATGAGTATCCCTACTCAGAAGGTCTGTGTGACAAACCTTCATACGACTTTGTAAAAAACCTACCACCTTGTTTGCGGGATGATCCCAATTTTCCAGGCATTGAAATGTCTCGTGGAACCCTCGATGACTCGTCGAAACCCTCTCCTGCTCAACCAGTTGTTCCACCATGCAATCAGTGTGGCTTATGGTTGGAAAGGTACTACTTAGATGTGCCGATGTTGCAATCCAGAATTCATGATCTGGAGGATCAAGTGGCAAAACTCACCAGTCATAAAGCGAAGGTGAAACCCACTGACAAGAGACAGCGAACAACAGGTTCAATTCTATTCCAGAATGTCGAGTCGGCTACAACAATCGTCAATTCGAAATTGGCATAGCCTGGGCAACCTCGCTGGTATGACTTTCACCCATTTATATGACATAATCATAAACCCTGTTCGCACCGTGGATTTGCTCTGTCACACAAGCATGCACTGTTGTATATAATTTAGTTTTGATAAATCAATTTTCATTTTTGTTTTAAGTTTCGATTGGATTTGGTTTTGATTCGATTAGTCGTAGGATGGATTTGATTGTTTCGATTTGGTTTGAACAGAATACTCTGTTGATTATTGAAGTTGTCAATATTTTCTAAACATAGACTATTTCTTGCATTCTAATTTTGAACACAGTCAATATATCACTTCGATTTGGTTATATATGATATGCTTAGCAATTATGATTAGTTGTTAAGATTTTATGTCTTTTAACCAATTTGAATACCATTCTGTTTATGCATAACTGAATTGCGAATAGATATGAGTCATGATTGTTATATCCAACCTATCGATTCGCATTGATTGACCGTGTCATCAGCTCGGTTTGTATTGCAACAAATATATTGTTAAGAAATTGATTATGCCTAGGATTACGATGTGTTTTTGTTTTTGACTCAGTCACGATTCGATTTGATTATTGCCCAGTTTATGGTTATCACTGTTGATGGTTACGATCATTATGTGATCTTGTCTGATTTACTATGTAAACGCTCAAAGATTGTAATATACGGTGAAATTCGATGTTGTTTTGAATGTTTGGCAATAATCGTAACGGCCTTTCTATATCAGCATTTGATTAAAACAATATGAATTTTATGCACAGCCGTAACTAATCGATTGTGATTGTGTTCGATTATAACTAATCAATTTTGAATACAATGTGATTTACTTTTAATTGCATTTGGATATGAACAGTGTGGTTATTATTTGACCCGATTTTATGGCAACTAAAAACAGAGCATTCTTATTCTGTTTCGATTGCATCCTTTTCGATTTGATTTGATTTGAGTGATAAACCATTAGTAATTCAATTCTAATGTTTATTAAAATCAAATTAAATTGGATTGTTTTAAAAAGATTTCATTTGATTTCCATCTGATTTTAGATGTTATTTTTGACTAGCTACAGAATCAGATGATTCTGTAGTTAAGTCTGTAGAATCAATTTTTTAGTGTTTTGTTGCTGAAATATTCTTCTAATTTGATATTTGTGTTCTATTGCAGGTAAATTCGAATTTGCAATTGAATTGTTGAGCAGTTAGGGGATGTTTCCAAGATTTCACTTGCATTTCATTTCCTAGTTTAGGAGATTTTGGGATTTTTCCCTGATTATGTAAAATTGTTTGATAATTATCCACATGGATGTTTTTACCCTGTGGAGAAACCTATATATACTTATGATTTTTGTAATAATCATCATCCTCATTCGTGGAAGAACAAGGATATGGAGTTCTAATACAGACTGGAGCAGAATTGATTTTTTGTCATAGCTTTAGCTTCTCAATATATCAACATTTTGTTTCATGTTTTGTATATCACTTTGTTTATGGTTTATGACTACTTTAGCTATATAAATCATATGCGAATGATATAATTTTGATCACTGTTATCCATACTTTGTCTCTTCCAAATAGATAAAAGACATAAAAATTGTTAATCCAGTTTGTGAATGACAGGTTTATCTTCTTCATGAATTGAATTGTTATATATAAGTCCTTGCATAACAGGTTTCCCTTATTGCAGGAATTTATAATCATAAGATTGTTATGATTTTCTTTTATGTCTTGTTTG
>ML794965.1:419751-444913 GCA_009831015.1 Picea engelmannii
ACCTCAACAAAGCGTCTGATAAAGATAATTATCCTGTCCCTCCCATGGAACAGATTCTTCAACAAGTATCTGGTTCCGAGAGGCTATCTTTACTAGATGGTTTCTCTGGATACAACCAAGTCTTGATGTCTCCGCCAGACCAATTAAAAACTACCTTCCGTACCCCGCGGGGCACTTATGCTTATTGCAAAATGCCTTTTGGATTGATTAATGTCGGTGCTACCTTTCAGAGAGCAATGGATATTGCTTTCAGAGGCTTAATCAATCACTCCATAGTAGTCTACTTAGATGATGTGACCATTTATTTGAAAAACAAAGACGATCATCTAGCTCACTTACGAGCCGTTCTACTACGATGTCATAAATACGGCATCTCCTTGAACCCCAAGAAGTCTATCTTTGCAGTAGAACAGGGTAAATTACTAGGATTCATTGTGTCTAGTGATGGAATGATTATTGACCCCGAGAGGACCCAAGTCATCGCTAAACTTCCTCCACCTACCTCCAAAAAATCCATGCAGTCTTTCCTAGGCCAGATTAATTTCGTGAGAAGATTCGTCCCCAATTTCTCTGAAATGGTTAGGCCTCTCTAGAACCTGATTAAGAAAGACACCCAATATCACTGGGGACCCAATGAAAACCAAGATTTTAACGATATAAAGAAGGCCATAATAGACACTCCGTCTCTCATGAGCCCTGATTTCTCTCAAGACTTTACACTCTATACTTTTGCCCTTGATCGTTCCTATGTCGCGGTCCTAACTCAGAAGAATTCCGAGAATAACGAAGTACCCATCGCCTTTATGAGCTCTTCTTTCAAAGGTACTGAACTTAACTACCCAACGGTTGATCGGCAAGCCTACACTGTCTTCAAGGCATTTAAGCATTTCCGGTCATATCTTTTGAAGTCAAGGACGAAGGTCATTGTCCCCTACCCTGCCATTAGGAACTTGTTAGTGCAAAAGGAGTTAGGAGAGAAAAGAGCCAACTGGGTCACCTCCTTGCAGGAGTATGACTTAGATATCACCCCAGCATAGATTGTGAGAGGCCAAGGATTGTGTAAATTGGTTGTTGATTCAGAAACCAAACAGCAAGAAGATAGTGATACGCCAGACCTAGAACAACACGATCAAAATTTGATTTGTTGTGCACAAAGCCTCGTAAGTCCTTGGTACGACAATATTAGATTCTGTCTTCAACATGGATCAGAACCCTGTCACCTTGACCAAGCCAAAAGAAGAGTGTTAAGACTAAGGTCTGCCTCCTTTCATCTAGTTAATGGTATACTGTTTCGCCAGAATTTTGATGGCGTACTGATGCGTTGTCTTGAAAAGGACGAAGCAGAAAGAGTCTTGCTTGAGTTGCATGCAGGCGAAGATGGTGGTCACTTCGGTGGCGATACCACTTCTCATAAGGTTTT
The DNA here is from genome assembly GCA_009831015.1 of Picea engelmannii. Lineage (NCBI taxonomy): Eukaryota > Viridiplantae > Streptophyta > Pinopsida > Pinales > Pinaceae > Picea > Picea engelmannii. The sequence continues at coordinate 421,172 of ML794965.1, forward strand.
AAGAGCCGGTTATTACTGGCCCACGCTTTTTAGAGACGCCCATGCCTTATGTCGTAAATGTGTCATTTGTCAAAAAGCATCAGGGCGATTGAAAAAACCAGCCTTCCCCTTGCAACCCTTTTCAGTCGATTCTCCTTTCCAGCAATGGGGCCTTGATATCATTGGTCCTATTAACCCTCCATCCTCACAACAACACAAGTATATTGTGAAATCCACTGATTACTTTACTCGATGGTCTGAAGTCGCCGCACTAAGAACTGTTAACACAAGTCAGGTGATCGCTTTTCTAAACTCGAATATCATCACTCGTTTTGGTATCCCTGATTGTCTAGTCTTTGATAACGCTTCATACTTTTCTTCTCTTGAGATGAGTGAGTTCGCCTTAGATAAAGGAATAAAGCTGAAGTATTATGCTAGTTACTATCCCCAAGGTAACGGCTTGGCAGAATCAACAAACAATAACTTGATCAAGATTATCAAGAGAACCGTGGCTGAAAATCACAAGAACTGGCACAACGCACTGCTGAATGCGCTGTGGGTTGGCAGGGTAACACCCAAAGCTACTATAGGTAACTCCCCCTTTTTTCTTGTTTATGGCAGAGAAGCCATTCTGCCACCTCACATTCTTCTTCCTTTGCTTCAATTGTCACAAAAAGTTCAAGAAGAAGATTGTCCCCCTTTAGAAAGTCGTATTAACGCTTTGATGAAGTTAGAAGAAGTAAGAACCCAAGCCAAGCATAAACTAGACCAACATCAACAACTGATTAAGAGTTGGTTCGATTCTAATTCTGCTTCAAATAGGAATTTTGAAGTAGGCGATCTCGTCTTAAAGTGGGACAAACCACACGAAGGGAAGGGTGAACACACCAAGTTTCAAAATTTGTGGCTTGGGCCATTTTTTATTGCTGAAAAGTTGGGTCCTAGTTCCTTTCGATTACAGAATCTTGAAGGGAAGCTTGACACCTACCCGGTGAATGGCCAAGCCCTGAAAAGATACTTCGCTTGATTTATGCCCTTGTATATCATGTAAATATTCCTTTTGTTTACATTCTTTTCGTTTGTTTCTTGTTTTGATTTTGATTTGGATTGATTATTTTGTTGGTGTTTTCCGAAAGATATGCATGCCTGTGTACTAAGCAATTCAGATTCAGATCATGGGAAAATTTCTTCGCTGAAATAACTTCTGAAAGATTGTACGAACATCAGTGATATATTTCTAAAAAATGATATTCATGTTGGAAAATTTTGTTTGAATGAAGTTTACTAATTTCAATCTCTGAGTGAAGTTTGTCATGATCATTTTTTATCTTTTCACGCTGTCCCTTTTCCGTAAAGGAATGACTCAAAAGGATGTCTCCCCGTCATAGCAAGTTGTTTTAGAAATAAAACATTTTCGGAGATGAATAAAGGACAGTGTTAATAAAATTCTGATGAGGTCTGAAAAAATATGATAAGCTATCAAAAAAATTTCAGCGTCACCCTGCTCAGCTATCCACAAAAGAAAAACAAAATAAAAGTATTAATAAGAGCTGTGGGAAGTGTGTGTAAACCCACCGGGATACTGAACAGGTCCGCTGGCAGCGGGTAAATGAAAGCATGGCACCAAGACAACTTCGTCGAGGTACTGAACAGGCCTGCTGGTAGCGAAGCAATGTCGGGTAAATGAAAATTTGTAAAATTATAAGAAACCTCTTTTAAAGTCCTTTATTCTGATCTAGAGCATCTTGACAGGATACAGACGTCCGATTGGGTTAAATGGCAACCCTGTCGAGGCTATGGACGCCTGCTGGCAGTAGTGGCCATGCCAACAGTATTGAAGATTTTATCATAAAAATCATGACTCGTTGATCTTAAGACTATTATTGGTTTGCGTCTTTTAAAACATTGCTGAAAAAGATGGTAAATGATGATGTTTGTACGATTTTCTGGTTGTTGTTTTTAAGTCGAAATTTTCTTTGATGTCCTCATCTGAGTTTGTTTCTTTCGACAGAGATAACTGCTTCGCCCAGTATGTCGCCATTGTTGGCAGCCAATTCAATTTTTTCAATTGTCATATAAGCTACCTACACCTTTTGTCTCCTGAACGTCAAGTCATCGTCGCATTGTGCAACCAGACATTCTTTTTATTTCATGCGACAATTGCAATTTGGTTTCGATTTAGTTTTCACAACTGAAAGCATGAAAACTCCTCCATCTTTTTGGACTGACATGATTTTCTCAAAGGCACTTACCTTTGGTTTGCTATTAAGTGGCTAGAATAATTTTCAAACTATGTCCATTTACCTACTTTCGCTCTGATTGCACAACTTGGTTTTATTTATTTAATTGATGAGGCATTGAGCATGATAATCTATGAATCATACTTGATTATATAGGGGTCATGGTTAATCTCGTTTCTATATGATATGATCCTCACTATTATAAACTCTTGGCTTATCGATTTTATGAAATCTCTTGACACAATGTTTGATAAAATTTGATTATATATTATGTGACAAACGCATGGTCACTATATGAGTTTCGATTTCATGTTGAATGGCAATGGTTTGAAGTTATGAAATCGCGCATTGGTTGAACTTTTGGTTTTGATTTAATGTTTTGAATTATTACAATGGCACGAATTAACTTTGGGTTTGATTCTATATTGATTGAGTTTGATTTCAAATGATAGAATGGTGCCTTGGTATCACTATCCACCGTTTAAACCTTTGTGTTGGCCGATTAATGTGTTTTAAACGTTATGATTATTGATGGAACAACGCTGTACTCAACCATTAATGTTATGCATGGCAGTGATAATCCCACCACCTTCGCACACATACATTGATTATTTCCCTTCTGCGTGCTTGCAGTTGTTAGCCATAACGATTTATGCCCCTGTGTATTGTATTGTTCAATTCAAACCCTACTATGCACACAATCCATGGCTCCAGTCGTAAGGGTCGAGCCCAACAGTAGCCAAGCATTTCTGATGTTCGATGGCGCTTATAGCGACCTGGAGGAATTTGGATGGCTCCCGTTCATACGAAGATTCGATGGTTATAACCCTAGCGTGGCTCAGCAATTTGCATTAACCTTCGATGGATACTGAGCCAAGGTTGGGGATATGCAACTGGAAATTGATGAGCAATTTATTAGTTTGGCTACTGGTCTGCCTGCTACTGGACAGAAGTGGTCAAAAAATTGCAAAGTGAAAGAAGTCCCGTGGACATTGTTCTTCCAATCTCGGATGGTGAACTCCTGTGACAAAGGATTGCCCGTAAATATACTAAAGCAACGCTGGCATGACCTGCTAATGATAATCAAGCAATTCATTACTTGCGAGGGTAGGTATGGGTTCGTTTTCTTGTTTCACCTTCGTCTATTGATGGTTTTTATAGGCTATGAGCTTAATATGCCTCACTACCTGCATAGGAGTTTGTTTAAGATGGCTAAAAGGTATAAATGCAACCAGGCCAAAACCAGCCTTTTCCATTTTGGGTTAATTAAAATGCTTATGGTTTATGAGTTGGGGTTACGCCGTGACTGTTGGAGTGATTTTCTGAGTCGGAATAGCTTTGAGGACTCAAGCCCACCACAGGTTGATAAACCTGTGGTGAGCGAAAGCAAGCCTATCCCCCCTGTGCCTTACAGTGTTCTGCTACCCAAACATCTACCCGACTCACCTATGAACTTGCCCATGTCTGTGACCAAACAGGTCGAAATTGCTAAACCCGTAGCCAAAAAGCCTAAAGCTAAAGCTGTTGCGAATTCTAAAGGCAAGAAAAATGCTCGATTAATCTCTCGCATGGCAAGAAATAAACCCAAAATTCCTGTCAATCCTGAGCCTATCATGGTCAGCGAAGATTCTGACTCGGAGGTTGAACGTTTCCTAGCAAATGAGTATCCCTACTCAGAAGGTCTGTGTGACAAACCTTCATACGACTTTGTAAAAAACCTACCACCTTGTTTGCGGGATGATCCCAATTTTCTAGGCATTGAAATGTCTCGTGGAACCCTCGGTGACTCGTCGAAACCCTCTCCTGCTCAACCAGTTGTTCCACCATGCGATCAGTGTGGCTTATGGTTGGAAAGGTACTACCTAGATGTGCCGATGTTGCAATCCAGAATTCATGATTTGGAGGATCAAGTGGAAAAACTCACCAGTCATAAAGCGAAGGTGCAACCCACTGACAAGAGACAGCAAACAACAGGTTCAATTCTATTTGAGAATGTCGAGTCGGCTACAGCAATCATCAATTCGAAATTGGCATAGCCCGGGCAACCTCGCTGGTATCACTTTCACCCATTTATATGACATAATCATAAACCTTGTTCGCATCGTGGATTTTCTCTGTCACACAAGCATGCACTGTTGTATATAATTTAGTTTTGATAAATCAATTTTCATTTTTGTTTTAAGTTTCGATTGGATTTGGTTTTGATTTGATTAGTTGTAGGATGGATTTGATTGTTTCGATTTGGTTTGAACAGAATACTCTGTCGATTATTGAAGTTGTCAATATTTTCTAAACATAGACTGTTTCTTGCATTCTAATTTTGAACACAGTCAATATATCACTTCGATTTGGTTATATATGATATGTTTAGCAATTATGATTAGCTGTTAAGATTTTATGTCTTTTAACCAATTCGAATACCATTATGTTTATGCATAACTGAATTGCGAATAGATATGATTCATGATTGTTATATCCAACCTATCGATTCGCATTGATTGACCGTGTCATCAGCTCGGTTTGTATTGCAACAAATATATTGTTAAGAAATTGATTATGCCTAGGATTACGATGTGTTTTTGTTTTTGACTTAGTCACGATTCGATTTGATTATTGCCCAGTTTATGGTTATCACTGTTGATGGTTACGATCATTATGTGATCCTGTCTAATTTACTATGTAAACGCTCAAAGATTGTAATCTATGGTGAAATTCGATGTTGTTCTGAACGTTTGGCAATAATCGTAACGACCTTTCTATATCAGCATTTGATTAAAACAATATGAATTTTATGCACATCCGTAACTAATCGATTGTGATTGTGTTCGATTATAACTAATCAATTTTGAATACAATGCGATTTACTTTTAATTGCATTTGGATATGAACAGTGTGGTTATTATTTGACCGAATTTTATGGCAACTAAAAACAGAGCATTCTTATTCTGTTTCGATTGCATCCTTTTCGATTTGATTTGATTTGAGTGATAAACCATTAGTAATTCAATTCTAATGTTTATTAAAAGCAAATTAAATTGGATTGTTTTAAAAAGATTTCATTTGATTTCCATCTGATTTTAGATGCTATTTTTGACTAGCTACAGAATCAGAGGATTTTGTAGCTAAGTCTGTAGAATCAATTTTTTAGTGTTTTGTTGCTGAAATATTCTTCTTATTTGATATTTGTGTTCTATTGCAAGTAAATTCAAATTTTCAATTGAATTGTTGAGAAGTTAGGGGATGTTTCCAAGATTTCACTTGCATTTCATTTCCTAGTTTAGGAGATTTTGGGATTTTTCCCTGATTATGTAAAACTGTTTGATAATTATCCACAGGGATGTTTTTACCTTGTGGAGAAACCTATATATACTTATGATTTTTGTAATAATCATCATCCTCATTCGTGGGAGAACAAGGATATGGAGTTCTAATACAGACTGGAGCAGAATTGATTTTTTTTCATAGCTTTAGCTTCTTTATATATCAACATTTTGTTTCATGTTTTGTATATCACTTTGTTTATGGTTTATGCCTACTTTAGTTATCTAAATCATATGCGAATGATATAATTTTGATCACTGTTATCCATAATTTGTCTCTTCCAAATAGATAAAAGACATAACAATTGTTAATCCAGTTTGTGAATGACAGGTTTATCTTCTTCATGAATTGAATTGTTATATATAAGTCCTTGCATAACAGGTTTCCCTTATTGCAGGAATTTATAATCATAAGATTGTTATTATTTTCTTTTATGTCTTGTTTGTCCTGTAAAACAATTCAAGAAGCAGCACAGCCTATCGTTTTCGAGAAGCTTATGGAGTAACCGGTGCGAATTTCTTCCTCCGACCAGCTTAGAAGTTATCATATACAGGGCAGACTTGGAGCGTTTCCAGGTCAATTAGCTTGTTGTTTACTGTTTTCATTAAGTAGTTTAATTCATATATAATCGTAACTAGATTTATATTAGATTGTTTAATTTCAGTAATGTTTATTTCTTTTTCATAAAATATAAAAATCAAAAAGAGATTCTTGGTTGTCTTAGGGCAGAAAACACATAAGTTTTGCAGGTTTTAATTAAATCTGTTGTTTGTTTATAGTGTATATTTGTGAATAAGTAATATTAAGGCTGATAATTAGATAGTTGATTTGAGTTATTACAATAGTAATTATTGGATTGTGTATAATAGTTAGATTAGTGTATTAGTTAGTTTTTAGTTAATTTCTTTTATTTAATTTCTTTTATTAGTTTTAATTAATTAGTTTTAGTTTCTTTTAGATTACTTAGCTCAGATCAATTATCTCTTTGGTTTTCTTGAAAGACCTTAGAGAGGCCAACGGAGCCGTTAAACTCGTCAGGGTGGTCCATTTCAAACGGCTTGGGTTATTTAGACAACCCCGGACCGGTTCCACTCTCCCAGTTGACGGACGGTCAATTTCGCCTGTCAACAAGTACTCCAAGCAAAGGTGAATTCCCTTCAATGATTGGTTGATGAAATGAGGAAAACTAATCGCAACCTTAGGGCACAATTGAAACAACATAAGAGGCACAAGACAAAATCTTCAGGGAAAGAGGGAGAATCTTCTAAAGATAATCCTTCTCAGCAAGTTTAGTCATGTGAGGCAATTCATTTTTCTTTGCAGTGGGACCTGCAAAATCTTAGGTGTGGGGGTTATGTTCGGCTCATGATTTGGATAAATTAATGATGATGATTAGATCCTTTTTGTTCGGTATTATATGTGTATTTTACTATTTTGAAGATTTTTTTAAGGATTCTTATACCAAATCATCATAACTTATACCAGGTACGTATAATTGAAGTTTTGTGATGGTTTTAAGTTTAATTCAGCATCATTTAATGATTCCAAATAGCTAAAGCGCGATCTGTGTATCATGGGGGAAAATGCATGGCCTTTTTCCATCCAATAGCTCATCTGGTACTCCATCTGGCACTACATCCGGTACTTCATCCGACATTGTGTCTAGCACTCCATCCTACACTAAAACCGTTGGTGAGTTGGCAGTTGTTATATTGGCGGCCTATGATGGGAAAATCGGCGACATGGGTTTTTCTCGTTCTCGTGGCCTCCAACTACTGAGATCTTGACATCTTGGATTAGGTTTTTTTGTTGAGCATTGAGTGGATCGCTTGGTTTCTAGAAGCCACCGGTGGTTAAAACGCATTTAATGTAATTTGTTCATTTTTAGAGGAGGTTGACCCTTCCATTGGTCGACCTCTCGACTTGTAACTCCTATAAATACCACAGTAGTGGTCAGACAAACGTAAATTTCAGCATTGTGAAGCTAGCATTATTTTTGTTGTGTAATTCAAAGACATTTTCATAAATTCGTGTAAGACTGTGTTTTTAATTCAAATGAAAAAATCGTGTTGCTCAAGCTCATGATTCACTGTTGAGGAGTAGCCACGACCTGTTGGGGAGCCCACCAGTGGTCTGGGCGAATATTTATCTAGTTATCTTGTGCAATTTCCATTTCTTTCATTCTCTTGTATATGTGTTTTTATCATTTTTACTTGTGTAAGTGTTGTTCATAGCTTAATTGTTCAATTTCCTTTTTGCAGGTTGCTTATGAAGGATAGTTAATATGTTGTGTATTTCAATTAATATGAAATATCTTGCAAGCTTAGCCACTAAGCTCATTGTGTGATCAAATGATAGTTAGAATTCCTGCAAGTTGAAATAGAACAGTTAAAAGTGAAATTAGAGTAAAACAAAGTATTGAGTTAATAGTTTCTTTGGCAAGGTTTCGATGGATGGGTAATTGTTAGCTTTGATTTTAATCCTTCGTTTGCTCATCTAGTTTCTTATTTAGTTTAGTTATTAATTTATCCGTCATATGTTGAGATAGAAGTAGAATTTAAATTATGTTTTTATGAGTATTTTAATTTGCAATTTGAATTGTTAATAGTAGGGCTAGTTTAAAATCATCATACAATAAATGCTTCAGACACAGAGACATAGGGATGAGGGCACAATGGGTGCCAAATTTTAACCATTGGATATTTTCTCCATTCAAGTGTTGGTTGGTTTCAAGAAGGATGTCTTGGGGCAGTTGGGAGGATGATTCATGGATAGATCTCATATCTAGTCTGACTCACCAAGAATACTAGGATGTGGCTCTTCAAATTACTAAGAAAATGATTGGATACTTCTCACTTGATCTTATCAGCAACATGATGAGAAATTGATCTTCTCTCATAATCAAACCAGAATATGGTATATAAATAGAATTTTTTCCTTAACATATCAAGTATTTACAAAGTATCTAGTTGGTTCTACGACAAGAATATATCTCCCATACAATATTTCATGAATGTCAAAGTTGTGTCCAACAATTAAATTTTCTCGCAAATATAACTCGCAGTGTGTAGGGTTTAACATGAGTGGGCCTATGGCTTGTGTCTGAAATGGGGACAAGAAATATTGCTCTTGTCTACCATAATGGAGGAATTACCAGAGGCAATGCATAGAGAGAGAGATATGTCATTTGAGCATGATTATGTAGATTAAGGTTTTACGTAGAGAGTAGGAATACCGACGGGAACGAGATGAGTGTAAGGGGCACGAATATACAAAGTAATGTTGGTTCTCAAAGGTAGTAATAACCAAAGTTGTAGATGGAAGACTTACATACGTGATTTTGGATAGGAGAAACACAAGCAGGGGAAAACTAACCTACAAAAAGGTAGGCAAAGGACATTCGCTTCAACAATGGTAGGTAATGCAAAAACCCTAGAAAATAAAAGGATGAATAATCTGACAGGTTGGACCAAATCATAGTGGAAGATGAATACCTTAGATCTGACACCAAATGATTGAATTTCTAAACACACCTAGGTTTCTCAGATGTTATGGAAAACTACAACAGAAAATTTCAGGCCCTAATAACTAGGCACTTTGATGCCACTATTAGAACACAAAAATGGAGATAAGTGTGAATTCATATTGTTCATTGAGATGATACATCTATAAATACAATTTCTTGACCTATGGATTGAACTTCCAAAAGGTCTCTTGGACTTCTAATGATTGTCCATATCACTTGATTATTCATATTCCTTCAAGTGAGTAACCCTAACAGAATATGTTTCCAACAAAATTGATATACTCAAACATTCCACCAAACTATGCAATATTTATAAAAGACTACATACCTGTAAAGCTCACTATTTAAGATATATATAAATTTAGATAATGGGAGCCAAGTGAGGGATATAGTGAATATCAACAATCCTAAAATTATAGGATGGGACTATTGTTGCACAAATGAACATGCACAATTATGAAATTAAAGGTTGGGTCTACTACCACACAATCATGAAATTAAAGGTTGGGTCTACTACCACACATAGGAACACGTGCAAAGGGACTTACATGCAAAGATAGAAACAATGATAATATTGAAGTTGTGGTTGGATATTTTTTATAATATTAATTTTATTTTTTTAATGTTTATAAAAAAAAAATAAACCGTAAATAATCTTAAATGAATAGATTATAATCTCTATCTCTCAACTATATATATATATATATATATATATATATATATATATATATATATATATAATTTTGGTTTTAGATTTTATATTAGGGTGGATATTGTATATTTTGTATTTTGTTGAAATTTTATCTATCAGTTTCATTTTATCAAAGAAGGAATTATGCATCTCCCTAGCAATGGACTATAACATGAGTTTTTAAGCGCAATAAATAGCCTAAATTTGAGATTTACAGAACTACCGAAAATTGATAATATGAAAACCAACAAAAAAAAAACTTTATGTGAAATATCTAAAATTTATAATTTTCAAAACATTCTCAGTAAAAGGGATTAAGAAAAAGTTAGGTTCTATTTATTTTTAAGTAGATGTAGTATTGTTTTGTGTATCATTTTTTTTAATTATTAATATTGTAGTGGTTTGGGTGTCTTGATTTGTAGTTATTTTTTGTATGATGTCATTAACCACTTTATTGAAGATGTTGATGATGATATCAATTTTTAATTGTTAAACCTTAAACAAAAAATGATCTTGGATCCATTGATTTGCTTTAATATTTTATTTAATTATAATTTAAAATATTGGAGATAAGTTTTTTCTAAATCTTTTTATCTTTGAAATATTTGCAAATTGTCTTTTTGAATTCTATTTATTAGTCCAGTTGAAGGCCATGACTATAGGATCCAATTCATCATTGAACATCCATTAGTTTTCCTTTGACTACAAATATTTTTCTTGCTACCCAATGTTGTACATATGCTTAACAAAATAATTATTTTTTCATAATATTTATATTACTTTTATCACACATTTGATTGGCTAACAAATTCTATGCCTTTTGGCGGAGCTCTAAGGGAATGTAATTTTGCAATCTTGGGTTATACCTAAGTTTTGAGTTTTAATTACCTAACATGCACACAATGCATACTTTTTTCAAACATAGATAACCTAAGTTGGGATTTTTAATCTTAGATAACTATGACATATATTCATTAAGGTCATTAAATTCATGTAAGTGCAATAAATACATGTGAAGTGCAATTATATTTTCATAATATTCTTTTTAACAATCTTGTAACTTGTTCTTTTTACGATCTTGCATCAAAATTTGTAACAAAATTTATAGCTATCACCATTCCACTACGCAATATTTGTTATCTCCAATACCCAAACTATCTCTATAACTAGCATAGATGGTTGTTCATACCACTTCCTGGTAGACCATCGATGAATGAAGTTCCATGGTTGTCTTCTCCCTCTTCAATCTCAGGTACCATGAAGCAAGTGGAGTTGGATGCACCCATATTGAATACAAATTGGAGTTGGATGCATGCACAGTGAGTGAAAATTCAAAGCTTAACCACTTCAATGATGTATACATGTATACCACATGAAGTGGATTACTCAACTTTTTCACATGAATTGAGTTTTAGTCCTTTTTAAAGAACCAATTGAATTGCAATTGTTTTGATTGTAAATCCATGCTCATGGTAATTATATGTTTTAATTGCAAATTCTTGGACATGGTAATGATATACATTAAAGGTTTGGTCCCAACTTTTTATAAATTATTGTGTCAAAAATTATCAAGAACTACTCATTGATATCTTTCTTGGCTATTAAATTATTTTTAGTTTATTAGTAATTACAATAATCTATACTTTTTCATTTTCCTTCTATATATCTCAATTCATCAAAATTGATTTTAGAAAATATCTAGTAAATTCTCATAACTTCATTTTGAAATTAATGATTATGTTTTAGATTATCTGAGCATATATATATATATATATATATATATATATATATATATATATATATATATATATATATATATATAAAANAAAATAGACTAACTCACTATGAATATTAATAAAATAGAAGACAACTAAATTTAAATGAATATTGTATAAAACCAAAATAATGGCATCCAAGTTAAATATCATCATATTTTATAATATGAGGAAATAATTGTATGGTGGTTATTCATATGGTTATGAATTAAGTTACATTATCAAATTTATTGAGTCATTATACAATCTTGTTAAAGAGTTAAAAAATTAATAACAATCTCATAAGCTCTTCATAGTATAGTAATATGTTAATCTTTGTAATTATTAAGTTTATTAATTATGTGTGATGATCTTCATGGTATAAGAAAAAAATTGTTAATTTTATCTTTCTTTTACATAATTATTATATTTTTCATAAATAATTTAACATACAACATTCTATAATGTTAAACAGAAATTTGTTTCCTTATATTATAACAAAAGGTTCCATTATTTGTTGGTTTTAGTAAAAAAAATATTTCTATTATGAATATATTTTAAGTGATTTTGATAAGTAATGTCACAACACTTCACCTCCAACACTAGTTTTAGGAACATATACTAATGCAATTTTGGTATTGGTTATATGCATCTTCAAGTTGTTGACATGCAATGTTGAAATTCAAACTTATGAGTGAATTCAAATCTATGCACCAAAAACTGTTCAGGAGGGACATGGCCACTGCAGTGTGATGCAACCCCCCTTCACTCCTAGGGGTTGTGTGACCTCCCAGTCAAGAATCTTCAAATTTCTTAGCCGAATTATCTTTCCAGGCCTATAATAGACCCTGGAATCAATTTACACAGGCCCCCATTTGTTACCACGCAGGTTCAATTCACCCATGACCCCGCTCTCTGGCACTTTTGGTAACACTGAGCAGTGAGCGCTAGCTCCTTCGCTACGCTCTCCTTCAATATGACCACGAGATATAACCTCAAGTCATCCCCTCACAACTTTGGGCTTCGGCTGATTTGGATGCAGTTGATCCCTTTTTACTGAAATCTGAACTGTAAACTCACTTGGATGATCGACAATTCTCGTCTTTCCAATTAGCCAACAGTTGTGATTTGCTTCGCATTCTGACATTCGAGAGTTACGAACACTACAACTCATTTTTCCTCCGCAGTACTCTACCACTGAAGTGACAGAGATGACACCACGTGTCCACATAATCAATGGCTAGGATGATTCCTTAATTTTTTCCTGAATGTGCACTTCTAGGTCCCGCGATCTCACAACACGTGTCCTTCTTAAATCTACGGCCATGATCTTCTCTGCTAACTCAGCCTTCGGGAGTTTTTGGATCATCTGCCTTCTCCTTTCCTCTGAATCTCATGGATCTCTGCCACATGTCTTCTCTGGATCCAACGGTCCATATCTCCTCGCACTTCCCGACTTCGTGAAAATAGAATTTTTCTCTGCACCAAGCTTACGGAGCTCTACCTTCCGAACTCTCCAATTTGTTGCCATGTATCCTCGTTGTGACCAACAGATAGGATTAGTTCGCAACTTGAAGGACTTCAGCGATCCCCGCTCTTCAAACACTTTAAAGCCTTCAAACTACAAAGTGTCGAAAGGCTCCATGGCTAACCTCCATGCAACTTTCCCAGATCTAACGGTTTGGAATGATCTTGCTTCCTCCTGAATGGATCTTGCTCATCAATTTGTGAAATTTTTAAAGGGGTCCTCCCTATTGAAGGATTGTCTCCCACTACCTCTTTTGAGCTTGTTCTTCCTTGAACACTTTAACTCCTCAGAAAATTCTATTCGGCACTTAGTCAAAATTGACCCTGTGCACGCCTTGCAACAGGTCTTCCTCCATGATTTAGCTTCTTGGTGAGCGACTGTGCACACCTAGCAATAGTTTCTTACAATCTTCTGCAAACCAAGTTAAGCTACTCCTCCTGAGCTCCTGAGTCAAAAGACTTTGTCATGCACTCTTTGCAGATAATATGCACACTTGCATACAAAGCTCCAAGTTATCTCTCCTGAACTTGTTCCTCTTCAACACTCTGAACTTCTCAGAATGACTTATTCGATACTTAGTCAAATATTGACCCAACGGACACTTTGCAATAGACTTTCTTCAGCTTAACTCTTGATGGGAAACTGTACACTCCTTGCAACAGTTCTTATACGACTCAATTGTTCCTCCTGAACAATATGACTCTAAGTGTGTTTCCACCTATGCACACTTTCAAAATATCCCTCATGAACTTTTGAGTCAAAACCAACTTTGTCAACGCATACCTTGTGGACACTTATGCACTCTTTTCAAACAAAAGATTCATGTTATCTCTCCTGCACTTCTGAGTCGAAATAGACTCTGTCAACACACGCCTTGTGGACACTATGCACTCTTTACACAGGCTCGTAGAAGAGAAACAATTTAAACTTATCTAATATCTCATAGATTCATACATTCAACCATGTAAATGCATCCATAACATAATAACAAGTAATAACAGAGAATTGCAAATTAATAGAAAGCCTACCATTCATTCATTCAGATAAACATAGTAACAACAACACCAAACATTTGGATCAATGCTGCTATGTTATATTCATTCAAATGTTATATGTGCATGGGCTCATACAATACTCTTCAGCAACTCAACAACTCTTAACAATAACCTTCAAAATCTCTCAGCAACTCTTAATAATAACAACAACAACTCTCAGCAGCAATAACCTTTAGTAGCCTCATTTGGGCATTCAATACATTTATTTATACAAAAGAGTTCATAGAGATTTTCCCTCTAACTACCTTAGTGTTATCCTATCAAATTAAAAGATTTCAACTACTGAGGATTTATTACAATAGATGTTCGAGATAGACAGATAAGAGAAAATGCTTTGAATTTGTACTACAATCTACTACATTAAAGGAAAAGACACTCCCCATCGATCTCATACGATGGTACAGTTCCTAAAAATTAAAGAAGTTATTTAATTTCAATCTTTTCAAGATATTTGTGTGATATGCCCTTCTTAAATTCAAAAATCATTTCAAAATGTGCCCTAGTGCGCTGAGTTGTCTTCCACTTGTGCTTGATGACGATGCTCCTACATCATACTCCTCTGGACAAAAATTCATGGACTTTTTTCCATGAGCTCATGCACTGACTTTCCATGCTTCTAAATATGGGATTCATTTACCCAACTAGCATCTTCTATTGGGTGTCCTTTCCACTTTACTAAATACTCAAAATAGGTCTTCCTTTGGGTCTTCTTACCAATCCTCTGATCTATGATCTTCTCCATCTGCAGATTTTCTACTACAGGCATCTGCTTCTCCCACTGGATCTCTTTCTAATATTATAATTCTTTTTCATATTCCCTGTAAGGATACAAGTCTGAAATGTTGAATATGGGAGATATACCCACATCTTCTGGAAGCTCTATCTCATAAGAAAAATTGCAGAACTAGAAACTTGCTCGAATGGTGGTAGCTATCTCTTAGAAGAGATGTGGCTTCTGCGCACATCCATCTAAGAAGAAATGGATTAAAATGAGGCTACATAGGCCTTTTTGATATTACTCATGAATTCCAAAACCCTAGACATCCAAAAACCTAACCCTAGAAGGTGAAATGCCAAAAGTCATGTGGGCCCTATAGGTAAGTTGGTGTAATTTGGTACCCCAACTACCTAGGGTCATAAATTTTTCATACGACCTTCGTTTTAGATGTGTGATAGCCCGTTGGAAAGTTATTTCAGAGAAATACACATTCCATCATCAAACTCTGACTCTGTCTACAGTTTGACTGTGGAGAGCCAAAAAAACAACGTTTAGGGCCCCAAAATCGCCCTAGAAGTACAATAAGATGTGTTGACATGAAAACATACAAAATAATCCAGTTGGATTAAGCAAGACGCCACCCATATCCACATGGAGCATGTGTGGGGCTTTAGACAGCCCCAGAAGTGTAGAAACCACAATTACAAAGCAGTACAGAAGAACGTGTTGAACAAAAATGGACACGAGGAGCCAATTGGAATAGATGGGTGGCCACCAATATCCACCTGGATCAATCTTCCCCCCTTAGGAATCAATGGTCTCCATTGCATTGAGTTACCCCAACATGTGAGGAAACTTCTACTAGATTTGGCCCCAGGTGAGCCACTTGCCTTGGTGTAGGAGTTGCCCTGCCTTGACAACCCGATAAATCTAGATCCATTGTTGGTGGGTGCCCTTGACCTGTGTGTCCACGATCTGATCAGTGGATGCTTGTTCCATGCAGTCAAATTTGAGCTATGTTGGTGTCAGTTGTTCTGTGATCTCAGAAGTTGCCAATAATGGTGGAAAATATGGCCGAAGGAGGTCCACATTGAATAGTGGATGCAGACCAAGGAAGGGTTGAGTGTTGAGCTCAAAATAATTGCTACCCACAGCCTTGGTGAGAGTGTAAGGCCCATAATGAAGTGGATGAAGCTTTTGATGGGGCCCAATGAGATGTTCCTTCTACAGATGTAACCAGACTTTATCGCCAACCTGAAATTGGTGTGGTACCCTATGTTTATCATGGTGTTGCTTGCACTTATAATTGGATTTCTACAAAATATCCTGGACCTGTTGGCAGATGTGCTGAATCCACTCAATGAATCTAGTGGATTTTTCGATCGCAAGCTAATCAAGGGAAGAGTCTGTATGTGTGGTGGAAAGAGGGAGTGCAGCATCAATGGGTCCCAAGGGTTGGAATCCCAGACCCATCTGAAATGGGCTATGGCTGGTGGAACTATGGAGAGCCTTGTTTTAATTGTGTTGGACATAGGGGAGACTCTTGTCCCATGTACGTGGATGCTTAGAATTGTACATACACAGGATGTGCACAATCATCTGATTGACTACCTCTGTTTGGCCATTGGTTTGGGGGTGGAAAGAAGTGGATTTTGTGAGCTTGGTGTCCAACAGAGACCAGAGACTCGACCAAAAGGTGTTAAGGAACCTGTTGTCTCGGTCGGAGATGATGGTCGGTGGTATCCCAAAGTGGACCCACACTCATTCAAAGAATAGCTTGGCAGTACTTGTTGTTATGGCATTCTTCTTGCAGTTTGTGAGGGTGACCATCTTCGAAAACTAATCAATGACCACAAACATGCAGTCATTTCCTTGCTTGGTGGATGAAAATCTAGACATGTAATCCATTGAGATGGATTCCTAAGGCTTCTCGGGAACAAGAAGAGGGGTATAAAAGCCTTGCTTCTTTATGGCTGGCTTGGAAATGGCACAGGCAGTGCAAGATCTGATATACTTGCTGACGTCATGTAGACGTTTTGGCCAATAAAAATGTTTCTGAAGAACGACCATAGATTTCTCTATGCCAAAATGTCATGCCATCTGACTGTAGTGGAATTCCCAAATCATCTTTGCACACTCGCTTGTAGCAACACAGAGATGGCCCAGGTGGCATAATATTTTGTCTTGAATGTGAAAATCTGTGACAGTTGCGTCAGTACCCAAGAGCTTATATGTGGTGGTGAAGTCCAGATCTTGTTGATAAAGTTGGGGCCACTTAGAGGCTTCATGTCCACAAGAATGGAGCACACTGGTGAGTGCAGCCACAGGGGTTGATTGAGGTAGTCAGCAACACGATTAGAGATACTTGTCTTATACTTTTTTTGATATGAAACTGCTATAGGTAGGTGGACCACTTATGATGGAGGTCGTTCTGCAATTTACCCTATGGTTGTATGAACTGGAGAGGCTTGTGATCAATGTGTATGATCGTATCTTTCCCCAAAATGTAATGTTTCCATTGACGACATGCTTGTATAATGGAATACATTTCCTTTTCATAGGTGGGGTATTTTCGGACAGTATCGGAGAGTGTCTCACTATGGTATGCCAATGGATTCCTATTGTGAGTGAGAAATGCACCCACAGCATAGTCAGATGCATCAATCTCAATATCGAATGGTTGTTGCAGATCGAGAAAGGAGAGTACTGGATCTAAGCACAAGCGATGTTTCAAATCATCGAATGCTCTTTTTTTCTCCTTCCCCCACACGAACTTGGCCCTACCACCTCCCTTGGTCACCTGGCTAAGGAGCCATGCAATATGGGAGAATCCCAACACGAACCGTCGGTAGAAGTTGGCTAGCCCCAGAAAGCTCTGAAGCTCAACCAATGTGTTTGGGGTTGGCTAGTCACGGATGACTTGGATCTTCGTTGGATCAACATGTACTATTAATATATTTAGACACTTAGGAGTTAGTTAAGATCTACTTGGTCTAATATGTTGTTAGGTAAAAGTGTGTTTCTTAGTGTGTTTCTTTAGTATGCATTAGTATGCATTTGTAGTTAGGAAATTCGACGATCACGATATTTTCTCAACGTAGAGTGATCTAACGGTTCATACTCTCCTCGATCTTAACGGCCATTGATCCATGGCTTAACACCTGATTGGTCCATGATCTCTATTTAAATAGAATGGAGGTTCATTTGTTGATGATCGATTGGGAGAAACTCTCTTGTAAAATCTCTCTGTAATCTTTTTCTTTGCATTAATAAACTGCTCCAAGTGGTCGCGTTGGTTGGGGCCGTGGATGTTTCCCCATAGGGGTGTTACCACGTGAAAATATCGTTGTGTTGATATTTTATCTGGTTATGTGAGTGGTTATTGAAGGTGTTCATCCTCTATTGGAATACCTGTGTTGTCGAACACGATATCAGAGCCTGTTTGAAGACCCGCTCATGTTGAATATCGAGATCGTGAAGCTGAGTTTCCTCATCTCCAATTTCTATCATTTCCGTACATTTTTGGGCTGAGAGGATTGTTCCATTGCATCTAGAGCACTTGTTTTAGTCAAGAACACTTTTTGTTTCACTCGAAAAGGTTTATGTTTGCCCAAGATACGGCCATTACAGTCAGATCTGGAGGTATAAAGCTTGAATACGCATTTTTTTAAATTTTTGCAGAGTAGTATTTTGGTTTTGTTTTGGTTTTGTTTTATTTATTTCCAAGTTGCTACTCTTTTAGATTTGTGTATGCTCTTTTCCCCACACCTTGTGTGATCTCACCAAATCAGAAATAGATAGGAAAAGGTGCATCTTCCGGGTAAGCTAACCGAGATCTAACCCTTGTTGTCATCGAGAAGCGAAATTTTTTTCTTGTGTGAAAAGAGTTTTTTTTTAGCATGCTCTCCAAGGTTGTCTTCCACAAAAACACCCCCAATCCTCCTTTTGAACATTACAATATGTTTTTCTAGATCATTTGGTTAAAAGTTGTCTTATTAAGTAAGAGATCTTGAGTTCAAGTCTCTCTTTTGTTACCTTTTTTGAAAAAGTTCATGCTAAAATTGTAAAGTGTATTTCACTTCAAGTATAAAAGTGAATCACTATAAGTAGCTTTAATATATTATTTTAGAGTTATTTATTTTGCATGCAACTTTTTTGTTATAAAGTAAATTCATTGTAAAAGTGATTCCCACTTCTCTTTATAAAAGTGGGTCACTTCATAAAGCAACTTACACAATCATGTGGTCATTTGGTCACCGATTTTGCCTTTTTTTTAAAAGGGCATAACTCTAACATTGGAAGTCCGTTTTCAGTGTTGTTTTTTTTAAAACCACATAAATTTTCGAGATCTTTCCATCTAGATCATCAATTTCAGTTTTTAAATCCACATTATTTGCATATTTAATATGGATTCTACAAGTATTGTCTTGCTTACCAGCAACAACTACTTCCAATGGAAATCTCATATGGAAGATTTATTAAGAAGTAAAGGCTTGTACCGGATTACCTTGGGAAAGGAAAAAGCACCCACCGATGCTGATAAGAAAGCCAAGTGGGATAATAGGAATGACGAAGCACGTGGACTAATCATAATTTCCATCTCTCCGGATTTAAGGTACCACATTCAAGATATTGATGACCCCAAAGAATCTTGGGACACGATTGAATCTGTGTTTGGTAAACTCAATATTATTCGAGCACAAAAGTTAGAAAATCAAATACTAACCTTGAGTCCAAATGATTTTTCTTGCCTTGGAAACTATCTATCTAGGTTTAAAACACTCAGAATTTTATGTGAAGAATGTAAGATAAAGATGGAGGAAGAACATTGCATCTATCTTATTCTTTCTAAGCTAGGTAGTGCATATTCTGTGTTTTTAGCTACCTTTTATGCCATGAGAGAGGCTCTAGGGTAAGAAGCTTATGAAAAACCCAGTCTTGAATCCTTTTGTGCTTCTTTGATTCGAGAGGAAGATAAGCTTGTACAATTTGGAGTGATCAACACTACAGGTCCCTCCAACAAAGCCTTAGTTGCCCAGCAGAAAGATAAACCCAAGTATCCCAAGAAGCAACTTCCTCGCTACAACAACAAACAACATAAGGGTCCCAAACCTTCTCACACAGCTTCAGCTCCTACTGGTGACAAAGGAAGAAAATATAAAAGTAAGAATACTAACAGAAATTGCAACTTTTGTGATAAAGATGGTCATGATGAGTCCAAATGTTTGAGGAAGATGGCATCTTTAGAAGCAACGATGAAGAAGCACAACATCAGTATTGATTCTACTTCTTCTCACGGACATGCACTTTCTGCTTGTGGTTTCTCCTTCAATTCAAATTCTACTACTACTTCTTCTTCTGATGAGTGGCTTATTGATTCAGGAGCATCTTATCATATGGCTAAGAATAAAGCCATATTTTCTGCTCTAAATGAATGTAACACCAAGAAAATATGTGTTGGTGATGATAGATTTCTTAGTGTTATAGGATCTGGAATAGTTCAAGTAGATAATGGTCATTTCAATGATGTATTATGTGTTCCAAGTCTTTCTTGTAACCTTCTATCAGTATATCAAATCACTCATTTAGGTGAAGGTAAAACTGTCGAGTTTTCACCTCACCAAGTTGTAATCAAGGATCTAAGATCCTAAGCATGTTCTTGCAACTAGAATTGTTGATGATATTACCAAGTTGTACAAGTTTGAGAACTTTGGGTCATCATCTTTTTCAACAATTTCGTTTTTCTCATATCGATGACTTGAGCAAACTTTGGCATGAGTGGTTTGGTCATCTAAACTATCATTCATTGCAGAAACTATGTAATCAACAAATGGTGACTGGTCTTCCTCTTGTTTCATGCAGAGATGGTGTTTGTGCTGGTTGTGTTCTCCGCAAACATCATCGAGACAATTTTGACAAACGTGTCTCTTGGCATGCCTCGGGTCCTTTGCAACTTGTTCACAATGATTTGTGTCGTCCACTTTCTTCTCCTTCTTTTTCTGGGTGCAAGTATTTCTTAACTTTGATTGATGATTTTTCCAGACGTACTTGGGTTTACTTCTTAAAACTCAAGAGTGAAGTTTTTGACAAGTTTTTGGCCTACAAGGCCCTTGTAGAANTTACTTCTTAAAACTCAAGAGTGAAGTTTTTGACAAGTTTTTGGCCTACAAGGCCCTTGTAGAAAAGCAATATGGACATCAAATTCAAAGGTTAAGAACAGATAATGGAGGCGAATATGTGAACAATAATTTTACAAGCTACTACACTACACAGGGAATTCAAATTCAACACACTGTTCCATATACACCACAACAAAATGGTGTTGCTGAGAGAAAGAACCACACATTAAAAGAAATGGCTAATTGTATGATCCAATCTAAGGGATTAAGTCTAAAGTATTGGGCAGAAGCCATCAACTGTGCAAATTAAATAGTAAATCGCACTCCCACAAAGGAGCTTGGACTAAAATTAAACCAGATGTAAGTTACTTCTGTGTATTTGGCAGTATAGCATGGGCTCACATTCCTCATGAGAAAAGGAAAGCATTGCAGCCTAAAAGTGAGAAGTGTATATTTGTTGGTTATTTTGAAGATGTCAAAGGTTACAGACTTCTTCAATCACATTGTAATGAAATTATTATTGGAAGAGATGTTAAATTTGATGAAAATATCTTGGCCTGTGAGCCTAATTCGACGATTGTGCCTTCTTCGGTCTGCGAGCCATCTTCGGCGTTTGTGCCTTCTTATGATCTGGTTTCTTCTTCAGGTGATGATAGTGAGGATGAAAATCCACCTCCGCCTGCTCACCCTCCTTCAGATGAGTCCTTTGAACCTGAACCAGCACCAGCTCCACTGCTTCCTAGATGGGTCCGTTCAACATGAGAAGCAGTTGGTGATCTTGTCAGTGATCCTTCAGATCAGCATCGAACACGTTCACAGTTCCAGCGAACCTCTTCTCTTTTGGCTCAAGTTTTAGAAACTCATGATCTAGAGACATTTGCAGAAGCTTTAGGTCATCCAGATTGGGATACAACAATGAATGAAGAGTATCGTTCTTTAATGGAAAACGATACTTGGGATCTTGTACCTCTTCCAAAAGAAAGAAAACTTGTTAGATGCAAATGGGTCTACAGAACTAAGTATGCATCAGATGGAAGTGTTAAAAGACACAAGGCTCAGTTAGTTGCCAAATGATTTTCCCAAGTTGAAGGAATTGACTATAATGAAACCTTTGCCCCTGTAGAAAAAATGAATTCCATCCGCCTTGTTCTTGCCCTTGCTGCCTCACATAAATGGGTGGTCCATCAGATGGATGTTCAATCTGCCTTGTTGCATGAAGATTTGCAAGAAGAAATCTACATGGAACAACCTCCTCACTATGTCCAAAATGACTCTAGCCTTGTTTTCCGCCTCAAGAAATCTCTTTATGGTCTCAAGAAAACTCCCCGAGCTTGGTATGCCAAAATGGATAGCTTTCTTATTGCCACTGGATTCTCTAGATGCCATTCTGGTCCTAATGTCTATACCAAGAAAGTAGGAAGCCATCTCATAATCCTTTTCCTTTATGTTGATGACCTTATCCTTACTGTTAGTGACTCAAAACTTTTAAACCATGTGAAAACCATCCTTAAGAAGAAATTTGAAATGACAGACTTAGATTTTCTGCACTATTTCCTTGGCCTCCAAGTTTTGCAAACCAATGAAGGAATTTTTCTTTCCCAGTCTATGCTTGTGACCTTCTTCGTCGCTTTCACATGGATGATTGTAAACCAACCCCTTCTCCCTTCCAGTCTGGATTCAAGCTTTCTGCCACCTGTACTTCTCCTGAAGTTGATGCCACCCTGTACCGTCAGTTAGTTGGTAGCCTCTTATAGTTGACTCATACCCATCCTGATCTTTCCTTTGTTGTTGGTCTTATTGCCCGATATATGCAAACACCCCATGAAAACCATTGGAAAGAAGCTAAAAGGATACTTCGTTATGTTCGTTGTACATTTCAGTTCAGGATACATTACAATTCAGGGGGGGACTCCTTTATTGGTTGGTTTCACTAATTCAGATTGGACCGATGACCTTGATGATCGGAAATCTACTGCAGGTTATGTTTTCAGCCTTGGTTTAGGACCTATCACTTGGGCCTGTAAGAAATAATAGGCTATTGCACTTTCTTCAGTAGAAGAAGAGTACCAAGCAGCGGTAAATGCAAGTCAAGAAGCCCTATGGCTTCGACAGATCCTTTCAGAATTTGGATTCCAGCACCAGCATCCGACCAGACTTTGGTGTGAAAATCATAGTACCATCAAGCTCACCAAAGACCCAGTTCAACATCATCATAGAAAACACATCGTGCTACACATGCACTTCATCAGAAAGATCATTCATGATCAAGTTATTGAAGTGCTCTTTTTCCCTACAGAAGATCAAGTTGCAAACATTTTCACAAAGTCTCTTACAGAAGTGAAGTTTTCCAAACTTCGATCTATGTTAAGAGTTCAGGAAGTTGTCATTAAGGGGAGATAGGCTCCAATGCCTCCTTCCTTCTCCTATTGTGTCACTATTGTAAATCTGTCAATCCTATCCCAAGTTGTTCTTAAGGGGGGATGTTAGGATATTTAGACACTTAGGAGTTAGTTAAGATCTACTTGGTCTAATATGTCATTAGGTAAAAGTTTGTTTCTTAGTGTGTTTCCTTAGTATGCATTAGTATGCATTTGTAGTTAGGAAATCCGACGGTCACGATATGTTCCCAGCATAGAGTGATCTGATGGTTCATACTCTCCTCAATCTCAATGGCCATTGATCCATGGCTTAACACCCGATTGGTCCATGATCTCTATTTAAAGAGCATGGAGGGTCATTTGCCGATGATCGATTGTGAGAAACTCTCTTGTAAAATATCTCTGTAATCTTTTTCTTTGCATTAATAAACTG
>ML794965.1:444963-464059 GCA_009831015.1 Picea engelmannii
GCCGTGGATGTTTCCCCGTAGGGGTTTTACCACGTGAAAACATTGGTGTGTTGATCTTTGATCTGGTTATGTGAGTGGTTACTGAAGGTGTCCATCCTCTGTTGGAATACCTGTGTTGTCTAACATGTACCCCATGCTGATAAAAAATGTAGCCCAATTATTTGACCCTATTCATGCCAAAAGATCATTTTTCCAAGTTGGCATACAGCTTGTGTTGTCGTTGAGTGCTCAAAACCTTTTGAATATGTCACATGTGCTCTTCCCACATTCTACTGAAGATGAGGATGTCATCCAAATATACCACCAAAAAGGAGTTTGTGAAGGGTCTCAATACATCATCCATCAACCTCATGAAAATATGGGTGTCCTAGAAGAAAATCACAAACTTAAAGGGGTGAAATATCATACAATACCTCCTATTTGAAAGGCTTGATGTCGTAAGGTAGATGACACTATTGGCTGACATAGAGATCTCTTCCTTGGAGATGTTAGTTGATGGTGTAGGGATGCGGGTGCGATGTCATTGGCAGGTCTAGATGCTTGACGGCCTCTGCTAAAATCAGGTTCTTCTAACTATCATTCTCGACAATGAAATGAATCAGATCCCTCTTGACCCACATCTGTGAGTCAAAGAGGTGTTCCCCTTCCTCTGGTTCTTCTGGTTCGCTTGGCCAGAATTTGGTGGTAGCGACAGTGGCACTAGGTTCAACATTGATAATCCGCTTCCCTCCTTTAGGATTTCACTCGTACTCAAAATCGACCTCTGACTCAAAAGCCTTCAGCTCAATCATGAGGGACTTCTTGGAGAAGCATTCTTCAATGTTGTGCCAAGGAATTATATAGTACTCACACCATTTTCACGTGTCCTTCTTCATCTTCTCATTACCCTTCTTATGTTGCATATTGACCTGGTTCTTCTGAGGGTGGCCATCTCAAATTGGTCCCTCGCTGTGTGTATCGGGGTTGCCTTTTCCCTGCTTCGGCTATGAGGGGTTTGCAGATCCAAACTCTCATGTTCCTGCTTAAATTTATGCTCGATCTTGACAACATATCTATAATTTGTGCCCAAAAAGGTGATGTCCAGGACCTCCATTTCCATTTGAATGTATCTATGTAAACATTTGTGGTATTTGATAACTAGATGGCACTCAGAGTCTTTGATACCCAATTTGGTGTGTAGGGTATGGAAAATATTGGTGAAATGTGGTACTATCTAGTCCCTTTCTTGACGTAGGGTGGTCCATCTGGTGTACTGGTCCTCATAGCTTCCAACAAGGTAGTATTTTTATTTGATGGCATCCTGGAAGGAATTTCATGTAGGGGCCACCACAAACATTGTATATTCCTCCACGACCGTTTTCTCAGAGTAAGTATCCCACCAGTCTTTAACATTGGGAACGGCCTTGAGGAGTGAAAAAGTGATCTTTTCCCTATCCGAAAAATTGTGGACCGAAAAATATCATTCAAGAAGATTCAACCATTTATCTACATCATCCGCATCTATCAGTCCTTCAAATAATGAAATATCAAAATTCACTTGTACCTTGAAGGAGGTTGCATGGCCGCTTGATGAAGATGCTTCTCTTATGGGCAGTCATCGAAGGATCTGTGTGAATTTATCCATCATTTCATTCCTTTTTCACGTGAGGGATTCCTCGAGCAACATTTTAATAGGATCTCTTGCTCCATCATCTTTCTTTTCATCCCCCATGTGTTGTTTTCGGGCTCGGCATGGCCGATCTGGTAATGGCTCGATTGGTTTGAGTCCCAACTTCTTGTACCCAGATCTTGTCGGGGACATGCACGAAGAAAAATAAATGAATATCAGACCGCTCTGATACCATTGATATGGATTTAGGATCGAAACAAACTGATTAACATACCGAATACAATAAACACAGATATATGGAGAATAACACAAATATCGAGTGGACTATTCTATTAAATAATGAAATAGGTTGAAATTGTAAAACTACAGAACTGGAAACTTGCTCGAATGGTGGTAAGAAGAATGGATTACAATGAGGCTCCATAGGATATTTTTATATTATTCATGACTTCCAATACCCTAGACATCCAAAAACCTAACCCTAGAAGGTGAAACGCCAAAAGTCATGTGGGCCCTATAGGTAAGTTGGTGTAATTTGGTACCTCAACTTCCTAGGGCCGTAACTTTTGCATACAACCTCCATTTAAGGTGCGTGATAGCCCATTGGAAATTTATTTCAGAGAGATACACATTCCACTGTCAAACTCTAACTCCATCTAGAGTTTGATTGTGGTGAGCCAAAAAAAACAATGTTTAGGGCCCCAAAACGGCCGTGGAAGTACAACAAGATGTGTTGACATGAAAACATACAAAATAAGCTAGTTGGATTAGGCAAGAGGCCACTTGTATCCACCTGGAGGATGTGTGGGGCTTCAGAAATTCCCAAAAGTGTAGAAACCATAATTACCAAGCAGTACAGAAGAACATCATGAACAAAAACAGACACGAGGAGCCATTTGGAATAGGTGGGTGGCCACCAATATCCACCTGGATCACATTGGCATCAAATTTTCTTAGGATCTTGCACGATCCTATATTCTTCAACTTCATCTTGTTATATGTTCCCCTTGGGAACCTTTCCTTCCTGAGATGTGCTAGAACTTGATCTCCCACTTCAAATTGGATATCTCTCCTATGTTGATCAACTCTACGTTTATATTCTATTTTTTTGTTTTGCAACTGCTCTTTGATTTGATTATGAAGCTTATGCATTTCTATAGTGAAGTCTTCTTCTTTAGCGCTTTTGAATTCATTATGTTCCAGATCTCTCAAATATGATATTGCTCTTGGATTCATCCCATATACTATCTGGAATGGGCGCTTTCCTGTACTTTTGTTTGGTGAGTCATTGTATGCAAACTCTACTTGTGACAGAATTTGATCCCACTAGCTATGTTGTTCAGTGACCAGACTCCTCAGAAAATTTCCTAAACTTTGATTTACCACATCAGTCTGTCCATCTCTTTGAGGGTGATATATTGAAATAAAAGATAGTTGTTTTTCCATGTTCTTCCATAATGTCCTCTAGAAATGACCAACGAATTTAGTATCCCTATCTGAGACAATACTCTTTGGAAACCCATGAAGTCTCCCAACTTCTTTGAAAAAACAAATTGTAATGTGTGTTGCATCATTAGTTTTCTGGCATGGGATAAAGTATGTCATATTTGAGAATCTATCCACTAAAAAAAATATGGAATCACTTCCTCTTTGTTTCCTTGGAAATCCCAACACAAAATCCATGCTTATTGCATCCCAAGGCCTATCTGGAATAGGCAATGGTTGATACAATCTAGTGTTCAGTTTTTTCTCTTTTGCATACTGGAAAATCTTACATTTGTTTACAAACTTCTTCACCTGGCCAATAGTATGAACTGCTCAACTGCACAAATGTCTTTTCATGGCCAAAATTTCCTGCTAGACCTCCAATATGTTTTTCCTTCAGCAGATTCTCCCTCATTGAGCACTTTGGTATGAACAACTAGCAACCTTTAAACAACAATCCATATTGAATCAAATAGTATATCCATTGGCTTGTGTCTCTGAGAACAAGATTTGCACATGATTCATATGGCTCTTTAAAATTTGGTTCATCACAGTACATCTCCTTAAGTTGTTCAAACCCTAAGGTTCTCACTTGAAATTCCTACAAAATCAGACATCTCCTGCTTAATGCATCAACAACTTTGTTAGCATTACCATAGATATGTTTAGTGAAAAAAATGAAATTTTTCATAAACTCTATCCACTTAGCGTGTCTTTGATTTAACTTCTCGTGTCTGGTTATGAATTGTAAAGCTTGATTGTCTCTATACAAAACAAATTCTTTTGGAACAAGGTAGTGCCTCCATTTATTCAAAGATTTAATTATTGCATAAAAAAATTTATCATATCTGGAGTACTTTCTCTTAGTGTCATTCATATTCCCACTAAAATATGCAGCAGGCCTATTATCTTGGCTCAGGACTACTCCAATTGCAACTCCACTAGCATCACATCTTACTTGAAATGTCTTCCCAAAATCTAGCAACACTAGAATCAGTTGTTCTCTTATCTTCTCCTTCAATATATTGAAACTTTTCTCAGCTTCTTCTGTCCACTTAAAATACTTGTGTCTCTTCTTCATAGTATCTAATATTGGTGCACAAATCCCACTGAAATTTCTAATGAACTTTCTATAGAAACTTGCCAATCCATGGAAGCTTCTCACCTCAAATATGCTTCTTGGTGATGACCATTCTCTAATTACTCTCACCTTCTCTTGATCCATCTTCAATTCATTTGAAGAGATCACAAAACCCAAGTAAATGAGTTTTGTCTTCATAAAAGAGGACTTATTAAGATTTATCAACAGCTTCTCCTACTGCAATCTCCTCACCACTAACGTCAGATGTCTCAAATGCTCTTCTTCAGTTTTACTGAATACTAATATATCATCCAGATATACAATCAAAAACTTACCAATGAAATCTTTCAATGCCTCATTCATCAACCTCATAAAAGTACTTAGGGCATTTTTTAAGCCAAATGGCATAACAAGCCACTCATACAACCCTTCGTTTTTTTTGAAGGTTGTTTTCCACTCATCACCTTCTCTCATTCTTATCTGGTGATATCCACCTTTTAGATATATATTTGAAAAATAATTTTCTCCCCTCAAACAATCCATTAATTCATCCATCCTTGGCAAAGGAAATTTGTACTTGATGGTGATTTTGTTTATGGCCCTTGAGTCTGTACACATTATCCATCCTCCATCCTTTTTCGGACTCAACACAATTGGTATTGCGCATGGACTCAAGCTTTCTTTGATCAAACCCTTGTCCATCAAATACTGGAATTGTCTCTTTACCTCCTCATTCTCTTGAGGTGTTAATATGTACATTTCTTTATTCGGCAGACTCGCTCCTAGTATGAGATCAATGTGATGGATTATAGTCCTGATGGGTGGCAATGAGCTTGATAACTCATCCACTACTATGTCAACAAAATTCTCCAACAACTTTTGAACTTCTTCAGGCAGATCATCCATAGAAGTACTTGTAAGGACAACTCTAGGTTTCCTCACCATGACAAATTTCATCTCATGTTCTTTCTTGACATCACTCGGGAGTTCCTTCCCACTCATGAGAAGTATACTTGCGTTGGCTTCCTCCTTTACTTTCTTTTCCTCTATTGGAAGTAACATGTGTGTCCTACCATTATTCTCTAAAGTATAACTATTTTTTCTCCCATCATGAATGATATTTCTGTCAAACTGCCATGGTCTCCCCAACAAAACATGACATACATCCATGGGAATTACATCACACAAAATCTCATATCTATATCCTCCTATCTTAAATTCAACTAGGCATTGTTTAGTTACCATTACCTGGTGTCCTTTCTGCAACCATGAGACTCTATAAGGACTCAGATGTGTAGTTGTCTCCAGCAACAATTTCTCCACCATCTCTGTGGATACTAAGTTATCAATGCTCCCACTATCAATTATCACCTTGCATACTCTATCTTTACTCTTGCAAGCAGTTCTGAACAAATTGTTCCTCTGCACTAGTTTTTCAACCTCTAGCTCTGGCTTCAAGAGAACCTTCTTCATCATCAGAGATTTCCCATCTTTTGCACATTTTTCTTCAACATTGTTCTTCTACACTTCCAAAATGTGGGCTTTGCCTCCTCCTTCTTTCTTTCTCTCAGGGCATTCCCAAAACATGTGTCTTTTCTTTCCACAGGAATAACACTTCACCTCTCCTCCTCTGCCTCTTCCTCTTCCTCGAGGAAAAGCATTCCTTCCACCATATTGTCTCCCTCGGGAACCTCCTCCTCTTTCTGAGTGACTATGTGGTTTTCCAGTCTCAACCTTAGGCTTCTATGCCTTGTCATGGAGAATTCCCTTACCTCTGTTTAGACTTCTTCCCCTACTTCATTGGCTCGATTTTCTGGCCAACTTCTCCTCTGCCTTCAGTGCAATCTGATAAGAATCCTCCACTATCCCCACTATCATCATGCTAATTTCGTCCTGGATTTCATATCGCAGGTCATTTATATATCTAGCAACCTTTTCATCATATTTTTCTCTATGTCCAACCCTGATGTTTATCTTGTAAAACTCCTTTGTGTACTCTTTCACTGTCAATCCTTTCTGTCTCAGGTTCTACAACCTCATGAACAAATTTATCTGATAGTCCTTGGGTATGAATTTATCCTTCAACTTGGCTACCATTTTGTCCCAATTCTTGATCTTTTGCTTTCCTTTTCATCTTTTGTCAGCCTGCAGTTCATCCCACCACAGCATTGCATGTCCTTTTAATATGGTGACAACATGTTTCACCTTCTTCTCCTCATCAATGTCTTCATAGTCAAAGTAATTGTCAATTGATCTTATATGATCCATCAATTCTTCAGCATCTAAATTTCCTTCAAATATCGGGATGTCTATCTTTTCTCTAGCTCCCAATTTGACAACTGCTTTCAGCAAGCATTCTTCCGCAACATCTTCTCCTACAACTTCTTCAACTTCCACTTCTTCATTCTTTGCATCATTGATTTCTCTAGCATCAGGTTCTCTCCTTTTTGTTGTCTCCATAGCATCCAACCTTGTGTGAATTTCTCGCATCTCCCTTTCCACATCTTGATTTGCTACAAGTGGCTCTGCATGTCTTCTAGGTGGCATTGTGGTAAAATTTCTTCACACAGAGATTTTTAAAAGAAAACATTTCCTTATAATACCACTTGATGATATCAGGCTACCTCCTATTGCCTACATAAATCAATTTTGTGAGCTCTAGTACCAATTGATGCAGCCCCCCTTCACTCATAGTGGTTGTTCGACCTCCCGGTCAAGTATCTTCAAATTTCTGAACCGAATTAGCTCTTCGAGCCTATAATAGACCTTGGAATCAATTTACGCAAGCCCCTGTTCGTTACCACATAGGTTCAATTCACCCGCGACCATGCTCTCTAGCGCTTTTGGTAACATTGAGCGGCGAGTGCTAGCTCCTTCGCTATGTTATCCTTCAATATGACCATGAGCTATAACCTCAGGCCAACCCCTTCGCAACTTCGAGCTTCAGTTGATTTGGATGTATTTGATCCCTTTTTACCAAACTCTGAACCATGAACTCACTTGGATGACCGACGGTTCTCGTCTTTCCAATCAGCCAACAGTTGTGATCCACTTCAAATTCCAGCATTCGGGAGTTACAAACGCTACAACTCCTTTTTCCTCCACAATACTCTATCATTGAAGTGAAATAGATGACACTACATGTCCATGTAATCAACGACTAGGATGGTTCCTTACCTTTTTCTCGTATGTGCACTTCTGGGTCCCGCAATCTGACGATGTGTGTCCTCCTCAAATCTACAACCATGATATTCTCCGCTAACTCGGGCTTTGAGATTTTTTTGATACTCTGCCTTCACCTTTCCTCTGAAGGAATCTTCCTCCAAATCTCGTGGATCTCTGCCAAGTTTCTTCTTTGGATTCGACGGTCTAGATCTCCTCACGCTTCACGACTTCACGAAAATTGATGTTTTCTCTGCACCAAGATTTCGGGCCTCTACCTTCTGAAATCTCCAATCTGCTGCCACATATCCTCACTGTGACCAACGACTAGGATTACTTCGCGTCTTGAAGGAATTCGGATATCTATGCTCTTCAAACACTTCAAATCCTCTGAACTACAAAGTGTCGAAAGGCTCCACGGCTAACCTCCATGCAACTTTCCTAGATCTGATGATCTAGAACGATCCTGCTTCCTCTTGAATGGATCTTTCTCATTAATTTGTGAAATTGTTAAAGGAGTCCTCCTTATTGAATTATTCTTGTCTGCTACCTCTTCTAAGCTTGTTCTTCCTCGAACACTTTAACTCCTCATAACATTTTTTTCGACACTTAGTCGAAATTGACCTTGTGCACACCTTGCTACAGGTATTCCTCCATGATTTAGCTTCTTGGTGAGCGACTATGCACACCTAGCAATAGTTTCTTACACTCTTTTGCAAACCAACTTAATCTACTCCTCCTTAGCTCCTAAGTCAAAAGACTCTATCATGCACTCCTTGCAGACAATATGCACACTTGCATACAAAGCTCCAAGTTATCTCTCCTGAACTTTTTCCTCTTCGACACTCTAAACTTCTCAAAATGAATTCTTCGATACTTAGTCAAATACTGACCCGGCACACACTTTGCAATAGAATTTCTTCAACTTAACTCTTGATGGGAAATTGTGCACTTGTTTCAACAATTCTTATACGGCTCAATTGTTTCTCCTGAACAATATGACTATGAGTGTGTTTCCACCTGCGCACACTTTCAAACTATCCCTCCTGAACTTCTAAGTCAAAACTAACTCTGTCAATGCACACTTTACAGACACTTATGCACTCTTTGCAAACAAAATCTTCACGTTATATAATTTATATAGAAATGTTTTGAAAAGTCCACACTTTAATCATGGAATCTACACCAAATTAATCCCTTTTAGTTATTAAAGGGAAATGTAAAAAATTGAGAATGGGAATATTTTCCCAACACAATTATATTTTTCTCTAATATGTATATAAAGGGAAATATACTACTAAAAAAAATTGAGAGTAACGATATTTTCCCAAAACATATATTGAGTGTGTGTGTGTGTGTGTGTTCATGTGTGCATGTAAACTAGAGAATTTCACCTAATTACATTTACCCATAAGAAATTGCTCACAATGTTGATATACTTTTTCGTTAAACAAATGAATGATTCGCGTACCTTATAATGGAAATTAACTACATTATTCAACTCACTATATACACTTTAGGATAAATATCACATCCTTACAGTTTTCAATGGTAAAATCAAATGGTACTTCATATTGATGTACTCATGAGGTATCATAAAGTAGACAATCCATTCTCCTTATCCCCATCAAAGTATAAATTTGTATGTCTGACTAATCTGAATTCCTCCACCTTAGAGTATTTGAGCCCAAAGTCTTCAGCTCCCTTCAAGTACCTTAGAACTCTCTTTGCAACACACCAATGTCCTTCACAAGGATTTTGCATGAACCTGGAAAGGATCCCAACAACAAATGAGATATATGGTCAGGTAGTAGCAAGGTAGATAAGAATCCCCACATGTTATCTATATTTAGTTGCATCCTCAAATTCATTCCCTTATTTTGATGTTAGCTTCATATTTCATTCCATTGGAGTAGAGAGAAGATTACAATCAGCCATGCCAAATTTATTCAACAAATCTCCAATGTATTTCCTTTGGGATATGAATATATACCTTATATTTTGAGTTACTTCAATACCTAAGTAGTAGTGAAGATTTCCAAAGTCTCATATCAAAACCATTATTCAATTCTTTCTTTATCGATGCAATATATGCTTCATTGTTCCCTGATATCAAAAGATCATCTGCATGCACCACAAGATATATAACAATTTTTCCCACCTTATTGACAAACAAAGTTGCATCATCAAGATTAAAAATCTTGAAATTGATCTTCAAAACATGCTCGGATAGCTTTTCATACCATTTACAAGGTGCCTGCTTTAGGCCATACAAAGACTTGATGGTGTTTCATACCTTGTGTTCTTGACCCTTCACAACAAATCCTTCTGGTTGAGACATGTAGACACTCTCTTTCAAATCTCCATTCAAGAAGGCTATATTCAAATCCATGCAATGAATCTTCCACCTATTCTATAATGTTGAAGCCAAAAAATCACAAATGGTATCCCATTTTATTGTGGGAGAAAACGTATCCTCATAGTTAATGTCTTCTTTCTATATATATCCTTTTTCCACAAGCCTTGTCTTATTCTTGTTAATTGAGCCATCTAATTTGTACTTGTTCTTATAGACACACCTATAGCCAATCGGTTTGGTTCCAAATGGATAATCCACCAAATTCCATTTCTCATTCTTGATTAGATCATCATGCTCATTTTGCATGCATTATTTCCACTCATCATGAGAAGTATCTTCTTCAAAGGAAGTTGGGTCAATGTTAGTAAATAAATTCAATTCACAATCATATGAAACATCCATATCATTTACATCACCTCCATCATCTTTTCTTGTTGATATTATGGTTCATGTCTTTCCAAACTCATCGGGACAAATACATTCATGTGTCTTTATGATCCACTTTGGACATTTTTGTGATGGCCTAGTTTGCTCCAATAATTGAGATGGTGTTGCATTTGATCAAGTTTCATCCTTTCAATCCTCTCAATCACATCATCCAATTGAAATTATTGTTCTGATGGAGTGGTTGGATATTCTATGTGAGGGGGAGATGGCACTTCAAAAGGATATTCCATAGGTTGATCCAATACAGGGATCCCCCCTTGAAGATGTGTAATCTCATCATCAAACTCATGATATGTATTTACATAGGTGAATCTATCCAAAGGATCAAGTTGTCACTCAAAAGTTTTGTCATTCTTGGTGGAAACAAGAAAAATCACATCTATAGAAAGAATGAACTTATTTTTTACGTCATCATAAATATGATATTCCTTGGTGGTATTCAATTACCCCAAGAAGATGCACTTTCAACTCCTTACACCAAGTTTGTTTATTTTCTCCTTAGGAATTAATTCATAGTAGGTGGAACCAAAGACCCTAAGATGTCTCACCAAAGGAATGCATCCATACCACATTTTATAAGGATTATTGTTACCAATAGCATGAGATGGACTCATATTTTTCACATATACGGCACATAGAATTGCATCATCCCAAAGAATCAACTTCACATTCTTGAAAAATAGCATTGAATGTATCGTATTCAAGAGTTTCATGTTCATTCTTTCTACTACACCATTATGCTTAGGATTGTATTGAACAACAGTTTGATGCTTGATCCTATGTTGGTGAAGATAGTTTTCAAACTCATTAAAAGTATATGTCCCTCCATTGTCACTATGAAGAGTGTCAATATGAGATTGAGCTTCATTTTCAATCCATAGATGAAAATTTTTAAATGTTTCAAATGCTTGAGATTTCTATTTCAACAAATAAACCCAACACATCCGAATATATTCATCAATAAAAGTCATGATATATTTATTACCAAAGGAAAATGGAGCAGGCATGGGGCCATACAAATAAGAGTGTATTGACTCTATGTTATCTCAAAGTGGAATCATCAAAAGTCTACTTGTTGTGTTTACCAAGGATACATGCCTCACATTGCTTCAAATTCCTTGGAATGGTGGCCACATAAATCAAAAACATCATTTTTATTCAACATATAAAGAATGTTATAATTGATATGCCCAAATATAGCATTCCACAAGAGACTAGAAGACAATGTATCTTCATTATGGTGATAAAGGTATGCATAAGTTTTTGTCGATGCATATGTCCCTTTCAGCTTCAACAAATTGTCATCCTCCCATCATGTCATGATGACCAAGTTATCGGAAGACCTCCTTATTTTAAATTTTCCATCTGTTAGCGATCAAAAATGCAATGGCATTTTTGAAAGAATGATGCCTAATATTGTAGGGAATATTTGACTAGATTCCCAAGCTCCAAATGCAAATTTGAAAGCACCATTGGAAAGCTTAGCATTTGTAGATGTCTATCAACTATTTAAGCATGCAAAATGGACTCTCCATGACTGAGAAATTTGATTTTGAAAAACTTCTGCTTTTCGGTGGTTTAGGTGAGCCTGTGTGTGCTCATTAACCTCTGAAACGCAGTGCTTTCGGTGGATAAGACGCTTAAAATTTCATACAGTTAACCACCGAAAGCCTGTAACTGCCAGAATGAGTGAATTTTTGCCCAGATCAGAAATTTTTGAGTCTGAATGGTTTGAAGCCATTTCAAATGGATGGTGGATAAATTACCAAGTCTGATAAAATGGTTATTTTTTATAGATAAGGGAAAGAAGAAGGGTTTCAATCAGTTTTGGTGCCTTTTTCAATGGCAGAAAATCAGGGTTGTTTGCACACTTCAGCAAACTCAAATTTTATTCTTGGAGGGTTAAATCAACAGCCTTGGGAGGATAGATTACACTTCATCGGCACTCAACAAGAGAGGAAGACCATGAAATCTGGGATTGACCTCATTTTTGGGGATCATTCCACATCTTTTGCAACTAAGTTTTGATTTACTATCTTTAGTATAGTTGATCCTTGTTTTCAGGATCTCAAAACTGCTTTGTAAAGCTATAAAGCTAAGGGTAGAATATGAACAGGGGTTCAATTCTTGATACATTTCTGGCTATGTACTTTGACACTATCTTGCCATATGAATGAGAGTTTTCTTTGGTCATTATATATCAGTCTATCCATGTTTTCCATTACTCTATATTTAATTCTATTCAGTTTAGTTGTTCAGAACTGTCATCTTCTAATATAGCTCACAGATATGAATTAGATCTCCTTTATATTCTTGTATAACCCTATAGATTTGTACTTGGTTATCTCGAATGTTTTTATTCATACCTTGATTATTTTCTATAACTGACATCTAGTTTCTCGAAGCACTGTTTATTTAGAAGTATGACATGTTGTCCTTTTGCTAAGCCTTCTCAGTTATTCCATTATTCCAAACACTTGATTGTTAGTGATTTCTTAAGTTACCAAGCATCCTTAGCTTACAACCCTAAGGATTTTCTTGGAGTGATAACACCATCAAACATGTGAATGGAATGGCCTTGTCATCTAATGTGCACAATAGATAGACAGTTCCTCCATAATTCAAGAAGATAAAAAAACATGATGCAAAATAAAAATCTAGGAATCTAGGCAAATTGAGCCTAATGGTGCCAATTCTTGCAGTTTTAAGACTTGATCTATCTACAAAGTACACTTACTCTCTATGTTTTCATTCAATTATTCAAACAAAACTCTTTGAACTTCATGTGGAAAGTAGCACTAATGTCAAGAAACTAGGAATCTCTCCAAGAATCAAATGAAGTTTTGAACAAATATTAATTTATGCCAATATTTTAATGAGCAACAACCAAATGAGAAAATTCAAGAGATCTACCTTTTTCTTCCTATTGTGTGTACTTATCTTTGATCTTCTTCCATGGGATTATACATGTTATGAACCAATGCCTTGAGAATGATAAAAATTCAATGAATAATAGTCCACTTTGAGGGGGAAACCTCTGTTTACAATATATTCGATGTACAATATGAGATAAGATGCTCCTAAGACTAGGTCACCCTGGTATATATATAGGAGACAAAAGGTACAATTATAATGAAAGGGTACAATGAAGGGTTCTAGCTAACCTACTATTAACACTAGAAATGTAATAATTTGATATCTAGGGCTTAATAAGGGGTTTTATATTTAGCACAAGGATTTGTCTAGGGATTAACATGAACCTCCCCTTAAAACAAGTGTTTCCCTAAACACTTGACTAACTATGGGTGTTTCTACATGAAGAAATCATCTTCTGATGTTTCCTCTTCCATTGGTAGGTTCTTCCATTTGATGAGTTACTCAGTAATTGCTCAATTTCACAGCTGCCTAATCCTTGTTTCAAGGATTGTTTCTAGTTATAGTATGATTTTCCCTTCTTCATTAATCTATGGTAAAATAGTTTGGATTGGGATATTGTCATTAATTACCTTCTTTAAGAAAGAAACATGGAAGATTGGATGTACACATGAAGATGGAGGAGCCTCCAATTTGTAAGTCACGCTTCCAATCCTTTGCAACACCTTATAGGGGCCATAATATTTGGGTGCTAATTTGTTGTCCTTTTTGTGTTGCTTGAGGGACATCTATTTATATGGTTGTAACCTCAAAAACACCCAATCCTCCACTTAAAATTCCCTTTCACTACGATGTTGATCTACTTGTTGGTGTATCCTATTTTGTGACATAACCAAGTTGTACTTCAATAGTTTGAGAACCTCTCATTGGTATCCTATGTGGTCCTTTGTTTCTTGAATCTTTGTAGTCCCTCTCAAGGGAAATGTGATGGATGGAGGATGATATCCATAAAGTGATAGAAATGGGGACATTTTTTATGATGGAAGGATGTGTTGCACCACCATTGTGCCAAGGGAAACCACTTGACCCATTGTGTATGTTTATCATATGAAAAGAAACAAAGATATCCTTCTAGAAATTTATTCACAATCTCAGTTTTCCCATCAGATTGGGGATCGTAAGATGAGTTGTGATCCAATTGAGTACCCAAACAAGAAAATAATTCAGTCTAAAAATTTCTAGTGAAAATTGTATCTCTATCACTTACAATAATCTTGAGGAATCCATGTAGCTCTTGAATTGTTTCCATGAATTTTGTGGCTCTTGTACTTACTTTAAAAGGATGAGAAAGAGATAAAAAAATGGGCATACTTTGTCAGTTGATCCATTACTACCATGATGACAATATTTCCTTCCAAATTGTGTCAACTAGTAATAAAATACATCGAAACTTATTCCCAACGTTCACTTGGTATAACTAATGGTTGTAGGAGACTTGGTGTCTTGATTATCTCTCCCTTACTCTGTTGGAAAACCACACATTCAAACACAAAATTTTGAACATCAATTTTAAGACCTTCCCCAAAAAAAACCTTCTTGATCCTATGGTAAGTTTTCAAGAATATTGAATGTCCTCCTATAGGATAAGTGTGAAATTCCAAAAGGACCTTTTGTTTGAGTTGGTAATTCCTTCAAAAATATAGGCGATCATGGCAGCATAGTGAATCACTCTTCCATAAAAATTTATTGAATGAACCAGGGTCATATTTTCGTTGTTGAATGATATTTCATACCTCCTAATATTGTTTCCATTATATCCTTGATTCTTCCACCCAATCATATTGTGAAATAGAAATAGCACATAGTGAACCCTATGTTTCTTCTTCTTTCCTTGAAAGTGCATCTTCCACAATATTATGTTTTCATTTTTGTAGATGATTTCAAAGTCATAACCTAGCATATTTGTAACCCATTTTTGTTTCTTTTCTTAAGATAATAGTTTCTCCAATAAGTACTTCAAACTATCATGATCTATTTTTACTTTGAAGTGTCATGTTATTAGGTATGGGTGTCATTTCTTAACTGCATGTAGTATGGACAACATTTATTTTTCATAAATGGGTTTGAGTAAGATTTTTTCTTTAAGTTGGTCACTTTCAAAGGAAATGGGCCTTCCTTCTTGCATTAAAAACACACCAATTCCATGGCCTGAGGCATCACACTCCATAATAAATGTTTTTGTGAAGTCAGGTATGGCCAGGACAAGAGTTGTACACACAGGCTCCTTAATGTTTTCAAAAGATTTGGTTGCTTCTTGAGTCCAAGAAAAGCATTCCTTCTTTAGTAATGATTCCTCTAAGTTTGTTCAAGTTTATGGGAATTATCCATTCCCTCTTAGATTTAATTTTGTTATGGTCCACTTTTACACCTTCATGAGATACAATATGACCCAAATATTCCACTTCTGAACTCCAAAAGAACACTTGGAAGGTTTTTCTTAAAGTTGTTTCTCTTCCAATAGTTGTAATACTCTATCAAAATGTTATACATGTTCTTCCCAAGATTTTTTGTAGATTAGTATGTCATCAAAAAATACTAATACAAATTTTCTAAGGGTTTGAAAATAGAATTAATCAAGATTTGAAAAGTTGAAGGTGCATTAGTAAGTCCAAATGGAATAACCAAAAACTCATAATGACCTTGATGTGTTCTAAAGGTTGTTTTGGGATTTCATTCCTACCTCTTTCTGATTTGATGATATCCCGAACAAAGATCCAACTTACTAAAGAACATTGCTCCATGCAATTCATCTAAGAATTCATCAATGAAATGAATAGGAAACTCATCTTTTATGGTCATTTTGTTGAGTTGTCTATAATCTGGACACATAGGCCATCAACCATCCTTTTTTGTAACCATCACCATTGGTGAAGAGAAATAACTTTGGCTAAGTTGATTGATGTTGGCCTCTAACATTTCTTAGATCATATGATTAACCTCACTCTTCTATGCATATGGATACATGTAAGGCCTAATTTTAGGTGATACACTTCCTATTTTCAAATGAATAGCATGGTAATGATCTCGAGTAGGTGGAAGACCCTTAGGAATTTCTCCAAATACCTTGGAATGATTGTTGATAACTATTTGGAGATCCAATGGAGTAAAGGATATATATGTTTGAACATCTAGTGAGCATAATTATGCAATTACACCATGGTGCCCCTTTTTTATTAATTTTGTCATGCTATTAGAGCTTATCACCTTAGAGGGTTTCCCTTGTATACCTCTAAGCTAAATTTCCTTTCCTTCTAAGGAAAATATCATGAAAAGATCTTGAAAATTGTCATTGTTCCCAAAGATTGTAACCATTACACCCCTGATACAACATCAACACCACCCATTTGGATGGAAATAATGGTACTATCCAATAAATATTCCCCCATATTGAACTTAAATCTATGTTTCTTCCGTGAATAATTTATGGTACCTCCATCTACAATCACTACTTGAAACTTTGGTGCTGGAAATATAAAGGAATTGAGAATTTTTGTTGATTTGTAATTGATGATGTTATGGGTACTAATAGAATTGGTCAACATTATTACCTTATTCTTTTTGATATATCATTGTATCTTAAGGGTTTGTGGAGTAATGGTGTCGGCCAATGCATGAGTGACAAGATATCGTTGAGGTGGTCTCTTCTAGATATACATCTTGAGATGGTTCCAATTCTTGATCTTCTTCCTCTTCACAGTCTATGTAGAATAAGTTCTTCTCACTGCATGTATGCCCCTTATTGTACTTTTTTTCACAATTGAAACATAATCCCTTTTCTCTTGTTTCATCCATTTTTTGAGGTGTCAACCTTGCCAATTGAGTGAGTTTAGGAGAGGGAACATGGTACTCTCTATAGTTTCTAGTGGCCACCCTTCTAGTAGCCATATTTTTGTTTTCCAGTTTCCTTTCCATACTAGAATATTTATCTATGGATTTAGGTTTGAAGAGATGCACCTCATGTTGAATGATCTCCTTTAAAGTGCCCATAAAGAGATATAACAATTTATCATCATGAATGTTCTTTACCATGAGACTGAGATTTTGGAATTGTTGAATGTGCTTTGTAATTGGACCTTTTTTCCAAAGACTTATCAATTGACTAAAGAATGTATTTCTCTTAATGTCCCCATAATGTGGTATCAATTCATCCATAAAAATGTACCAAGAGATAATAGAATTTTTTGTAGGGTTTTAAGATTTATGTGGTGTGAATAGTTATTAAGATTGCTCAGAAAATCCACAGTAATCATTTTGAATAGGTCAATGTTTTAAATCTCCAATTGGTTCAATCATCAGGAAAAAAATTTCAAGTAGGATAAGATGGTGACCTTTGCAATAAATGCAATGAGGAGCATAGACACAAAATCCCTAAAAAGATTAATAGCGTCGATTTTAAAAGAGAATTAAAATAATACTAAAGAAAGAAAGGAAAACAAAGAATAATAGAGGTTAAAAGTATAATATTAGGTTATTAGGTTAAGAATAACGAATGTTAATAATACAGAGATATGAAACTATTAGAGTTGTAATAGAGATAGTTTATTAATAATATAAAATTGGTAATTAATAATAGTAATAGTACTATAATAATTAAAGTTATATAATCGTAATAATAGTGATTAAGGTTATATAGTTGTACTAGGAGTAATAATAGTATCATAGTTAAGTTTATGGTACTATAGTAATAAAGATTGTATATTGTAATGGTAATAGGTTAGTAAGGATATTAGAGTTAATTTAAAAAAAAAAAATCATAATTGTATTATAAGGTTCTAGTAATAGTATTATAATAGTAAAATATAAGAATAGTAGGTTATTAAAGATAATAGTAATAAAAGTAATTAGTTAGTGAGGATATTAGTAATATTATAAATATTTATGATATTATTATAATTAAGGTTATAGATAGTGTAGTAATTATGCATGTATTAGTGATAGTACTCTAATAATAATAGTTGTTATAGCATGAATTTCCACCCTACAGTGCCAAAAGAGAATCCAGCAAAAGATGAAATCCAAAACACAACTCTAGCTTAAGATTTAGGTCACTTTTGAAGGGTGTCACTTGTCACACATAGAACAAGAAGTGACTAGTCATTGGTCAGCTATAGTGCAACTTGTGACACCCTTTGTAACCTTCTAGATTCACAAAGTTTCGAAGAGGTAAGTGAGGAATAAGTTGGTTCTTTGTGGTATGAGCCTTGGAGCTCACATCATTCAAGTATCCACTGGTCTCTAGAATATATAGAATCTCTCCCAAGTATCTTCTAAGGATCTATATAAAGAAGGAAAATCTTGAGCATGGGGAGGAAGAATCATTTATAGATATATGCTGCCAAAATTCAGAGGAGCTTCTCCATCTATATCAAATGCAGTCGGGTTGCCTAGATTAGTTGAAGAGTTGAGGAGGATAAAGGAGCAAGGGGAAAACGGAAATGCATATACATCATGAGGTAATTGTGTTGATGTAATTCCATTTTTCAGGTTAATAGATCATTTGTTTTCCCCTATG
Organism: Picea engelmannii; assembly: GCA_009831015.1. Taxonomy (NCBI): domain Eukaryota; kingdom Viridiplantae; phylum Streptophyta; class Pinopsida; order Pinales; family Pinaceae; genus Picea; species Picea engelmannii. The sequence goes on from ML794965.1 coordinate 463,553, forward strand.
AATGTTTGTTTTCATTCATAAATATTCATATATGGTTTATTTTATTATAGATCAAGTTAGATCCAAGATAGATCTAGGATTCTACCACTAGGAAGAGAAGTAGAATTGTATTGTTTTGTCTCTTGTGTTCAGGAAACAGATTTTAGGAGTTGGAGATGGAACTTTAGAACTGTTGCATCCAGGACATACGAAGGACAAACTTTAGAACAAGGTATGTCATTCTCTCATTTCCTTGTGTAATGTTGAATCTTATTGCCTGTTTCTAGGAAAGCCATAGAATTCTATCCCTCTTTCTATCTAGGATCAATAAGCAGATCCTAGGGAGATATTATTATCCACCTGTGATATTTTCTCCATAATAGAACTAGTGACTCTATTGGGGAAGGGCCTTTGATTCTTCTCTAGTTCAGAATCCCTTTTGTTTTATCCTCTTGTTTGATTTGATTTTTTTCTTCCCTAATACTCCCTCAAAGGTGTAAATACTACACACATTTGTAGAGAGAAATT
>ML794965.1:466814-478841 GCA_009831015.1 Picea engelmannii
AGTGTCAACTAAAAGAGAATATTCTCTAGGTGGAATATTCTCCCCTAAAATATAGGAGACTGGATAATGACTAATTATGACTAATAAACAAGGAATAACCTTAGGAAAAATAAATCCTAGGTGTGTGTGAAGTAAATCCAACAAAAGGTTGGATCCCTCATATCTAATTATATCTCTCTTTATGAACAATTATGCAAGATGTCTCTGTTGCACCACTATTGACAGGAGACTAGTCTCGTATTGCAGGTATTTTAACCCACAACACCCCCTGTAAATTGGGAAAATTGCAGAATGCCCAGATTCCTGTGATCAGAACCAGTTTCTCTAGTCTTTGGCATATGTGATTAGTCTGTTTTTGTATATATTGTATGTAATTGAGTCCTTTTGTCGCAATTGTTTCCTTTGATTTCAGTTTGAAGTGTGTTTGTGTGGCTTGTTTGGATTGCTTGGTTAATCATTTTTTTGTCTAGTGATCCATTGAAGTTAGGCAATGCTCCCAACAGATCTGGTCAAATCTGGTAGTGTCTTATATTGATTACATTTGGTTCGATTTCCCTCCTGTGATTAGTGCTCATTACTAGATCCATTTTCATAGGTAAGTTTTGGGTGATATTCTTGTAGAGACATTGGAGTGGGTTTTTAAACATCACTACTAATTTCCTACAGCGCATGCTTGTTGATTTGTTGGTTTTCCTTTTTCACATTGTTTTCTTGATCAAATTAAGAAACCCTTTACATTACATTTGGAAAAATAAACAAAAAATATTTTATTTCTTATGAGCTTTTGAAGCCATAAAAAAAAGTGCATTGTTGAAGTGTTTGGTTTGAGATCTTAGCAAAAGTTTGGATCATATTTGTTTGCATGTTTGCTTGGTGTTTGAATTTTCATTTTGAATTTTACAAAGTAAAATATATCTTCTCCCTTCCGTAGTTATAATTCATTGAATTGAACAAGTGCATTATCATTTTTGCATTGCCATTGTTGGGTCAAGAGTAAACACCATAAAAATTTCATTTGTATTCCCTTTGACATAAACAATAGCCTTAAGAAAATAATTCGTAAAATAAAATCATGTGGACTCTTTTCTTTATTAGAAAACCAACATTAGAGAGGTTTAGGGCCTTGGAATAGGATTGGATATTAAACTCTTCAATGCCACCAAAACAAAACCCAGAGTCATTAAAGAGTGTAAAATCCACTTTTCAACCAGTGTCTCGAGAATCTCCTCTAACATAGAAGTCAAGCATGAGGTCACATCAAGGCATCCCTCTCTCATTTTTTTGGTGTTTGTGGTATCTCTTTGATTGCAACGTATAGGGGGTTTATGTTTTTGCCACACCTTTGTGTGAGGTAATGCCTTATAAGCTTCAGGCTTAGTTACCCTGCCCTTATGTGTGGTCTTACCTATGATTTTTTCACACGATCATTGATTGTGAGGTGGTAGCCTTAGTGATCATTCCTAGATAGCTACATAGGTGACTACAGCTGGGACATGCATGTAGTACCTGGGACAAATGTTTGTTCACGGTATCAACTCCCCTGGAGGGTGCCTTCTTGAATAAAATGTGCTTGCACCAGTCAAGGTTGTTTTGCATTTTTCATTGTAACTACTCCTCATACCTTCGCTAGCCAATATTGTTGGGCCTTCATCTTCCCCATAGGGTTAGTTTTCGGAAGTCCCCCCAAGTTATTCATTTGATTTCTATTGTCCTAGATTTTTTAGGGGTGCGCTCTTTTGTTCCATGTCTATGTCGTCCTTAAGTTAAATTGTGTTTGATTTACACATATTTTTTTCACCATCGTTGAATCATTGTGTTGGTCCTGTTGATTACAAAGACTAGAGCCAATCACATAGGTACAACCACCTCTCAGGAGGCACAAGATAGGTTACCACGAATTCAAAGAGTCCCATCTTTGGTTTGAGGAGACTAGTTTGGTTGAAGTGGAAGTGGTCAACGAAATTCCTCCACCAAAATTTAACCCTCCCTTGAATGATACCGAAGCACACATAATTATCCAGGTAAAAGAAATTTTTAGTGAACATTTTTCTTTGTTTAGAAATCCTCACACCATGTCATGACTAAGTGTATCATCCAGTGTGGTTCATCCATCGATCCCATCTACAAGTGGGATTGAGGGCATCCCTTTGATGTCCACATTAACTTCCCTAAGCACCATTGTACCTACATCGTCTATGCCTTTTTCTATGTGTCCCTCGATCTAGGGGACACTGACCAAGTTTTATTTTCCATCCATTAGTCTACTGAGCATTATTACACCCATCCCATCCATTGTGATGCACACATATGTATCTTCTTTTGATAGAGAGACACGCCTTAGTTTCAGCATCGGGGGTGGAGTTTCTTCTTGATCCAAGTGAATATCAGTGGCCAACCACCTTTTCCACTAAATCAACATTTTGAGCCTATGGTTTTGATAAACCATGATATTCACCCTTTTAATGGGGAATGGAATGTAATGTCATCTTCATTTGTTAATTATATACATCATGTAATGATTTCCTAGTGTTCTTTTGTACATGCCTACAGTGTAGCGTTAATTGCACTGGATCCCATTAGAACTCCACAATTCAGCGCACTCAGGCTAGAGTAGTACTGGGATGGGTGACTACCTGGGAAGTCCTAGTGTTTTACATGCCTCTGGAATTTTATAAACTTAGATTAATTTATTCCACATACATCATGGGAATTATTCTCCTCTCACTCTCTCATATATAATTGAGGTGAAGGAGTCCCTTTAAGCATGCAATGGAGTGTGATGTAAATCTTGTTGTGAATGAAGCGTAGCTAACATTTTTTTCTTTTTAGAGATAAGCTACCCCATTCTATTAGTTCATGTTCTATAATGTTTTTTTGTCTTATTAATTAATAGAAGTTTGGTTTCACTATATTTCTATGTTCTCTACTATATATTTATTTTTTGTCTTGTTTCGTTCTCACCATAATTTGAATCAGTGGTATCAGAGAAGAATGCTCCTTGTCATTTCTCAGAGTAGGCCCCCGACAAGATTAGGATATAGAGAGTTAGGTCTCGAGCTAGTTTTACTTGAGGAAAAATGCTCTTGAAATCCCAAGTGACCTCCCATGGTAGAAGAAAAGAGAGATGATATAGTAGGATATCCTTTCAAAACATTGCTCGAGGAATCCCTCATGCGACAGAGAAATGAGATGATGGAAAAATTTCATCATATCCTTTGAAGACTACCAATGGCGGTGGCCGAGGCATATTCAACAAGAAGCCATTTTGGAGGTGTTGCAACCTTCAAGGTACAAGTCATTTTTGATATCCCCTTATTTGAAGGCCTGATAGACATAAAATCTCTAGAAAATTGGTTGAATCTGCTAGAAGGTTATTATTTTGTTCAAAAAAAAATTGACGATGAAAAGATCACCTTCGCGCTCCTTAAATCCATTCCCCATGTCAGAGCTTGGTGGGAAGGTTACTAGGAGAGGTACACTATGGATGAATATACACCATTCAAGAAAGAAGCCACTTGGGTGGCCTTTTTATATTCCATAAAGGAGGAGTTCTACCCTATCAGAAACAATAATGACCAGTACATGAGATGAATGAATATGCATCAAAAAAGAGATCAGATGGTGTTGGATTACACTAACATATTTCATACCTTGTGCTCAAAGCTAGGTTTCAATGAATCTGAGTGGCACCTAGTTTTAAAGTACCATAGTGGTCTGCACAGGTATGTCAAAATAGAGATGTATTTATTAGACATCTCCTCACTGAGAGTTGCTTATTGATATGCAATCAAAATCGAGAAAAAATTCAAGCAACAGAGTAAGCGAGAGTTCAGGTTTGAAATTACACCACAACAAAATCATGGAAAAGGAAACCCTAACTCACAGAACGAAGGATAGATCAGCAAGGAAGGCCAACCTCAAGAGAGCAAGTCCAATATTAAAGAAAAGAATGGTAACGGGAAGTTAAAGAAAGACATCAGAAATTTGTGTGAGTTCCACAAAAACTCCTAGCAGAACACTGATGAATGTTGCTCGAAACAATCATTAATGGCTGAAATCAAATAAAAATAATCAAAACCTAACTTGGACTTTGATTTATAACACAATAAAGGGAAACAAATCATCGATGCAAAACCCACTACTACCATTGCGGCGACAACAATACAACCAGAAAAACCAGAGGAGCTTGAGGATGAGGAGTGCCTCTTCCACTCGTGGATGTGGGTAAAGGGGACCCCACTACATTTTATTGTTGACAATGGGAGTCAAAACAACATGATCTCAACCAAGGTTTTCAAGAAACTGAAGCTACCAACGATGCCACACCCCCAACCATACACCATTGAATGGTTGAGCCGAGGAAGAGACATATGTGTTAGCCAACAGTGTCTCCTTTCATATGGCATCAAGCCCTTCAAGGATGAGGTAGTTTGTGATGTTTCCCCACTTGAATTCTATGATGTTATTTTAGGAAAATCATATATGTGGAAACATCACACTAGTTACGAGTCTTCTCCCCGCAGTCTCATTTTTACTCTGGGAATTCATATCTATAGGGTACCAGAGGTAGGCTGGACTACTAACACTTGATTGATATCAGAAAAATAATTCTGCAATGTAATCTCTCAGACCACAAATTTTTCCCTCTTCACAATCTAGTCAGACGATGAACAAAAGGTCATTGTGACCACTACAGCCTCAGCCCAAGACATTTCTATCCAGCAGAAGAAGGTCAATGATATTGTAGAGGAGAACGAAGAGAATGAGAGTCTTCCACATGTTTAGTAAATCTCTATTGGCCACGGCCCATTTCAAGTCTCCTTGGGTTTCCAACCATTAGCCCCCATTGATATAGATCTTCTTGCTACATATTGACCAAGAGAGTCCTCCCACACTTGGACCAAGGAATATCATGTATCCATAATTGTTGAATGGATCCAACACCTCTAATACCCCATCTCCTGAGAGAACTTGACGCAATGGGGACCATTTCTTCCTAAGGGGGGAGGAATGATCCAGGTGGAAATCGGTGGCCAACCACTGTTGGCCCTTGACCAAGTTTTGAAGAACACTTGGTCATATTTGACCATTTTTTAACTTTGACAACTTGTCAAAGATGGAGCGCAACACGAAGCGGAGATCGTGGAAGCTAGACCCCTTTCTTGGGTCCATTTTGGGTTTTTGGGATAATGTAATGGGTATGGGATGTCGGTCCATGGGTTTACCCATGTTTAGGCCTATTTTGTAAAGTATAAATAAGTAGCTAGAAAATGTAAGAGAGGAGAAGATACACTAAGTGCTAGTAAAGGCTTTGTGTATATTGTGTGACCGACTTGCAGAGTTGAGTGCAAGTGTTGTAAGTGCTAAGTGTAGGGATTGTACGAAGGATTTGTCCTAGATCTACTCGGGGAAGGAGGATCTGGAGAGGTGTGCACGGATCTCCTGTCCGATGCGGAGTACAAGTGTGAGCTCTATGCTGTAACTCGATTGACCAAAGCTAATAAAGAAGAAGAAGACTTTGTGGATGTAGGCCTAGGGTGGGGGTGAACCACAGTAACTCTATGTGTTGTGCTTGGTGCTTCGACCTAATGTGTTAGTCTCTTTCCATGTGTTGTTCTTGATATGATTATGCTATGTGCTTTGCTATGATATACTTAGATAGATCCACTTTTCTTTGTGCTTGTTATATGTGTGGGTGTAGATCTGACATATATGAAAGTGTTGAGTGCTAGACCTATTTTTTTGTTGCTAAGTGCTAGCTTAACCTAGATCTAAGTGAATGTTGCAGTGCTTTGTGCCATCTGTGAAGTGCCATGAGGGTTAAATACGGATGAATGACCTATGCTAAAAGTGCTTGCTAAGAGTAAGAATCACAGATATGTGTCCCAGCTAAGGCTGCAAACACCTGAGTCCTGCAACCACCCTTGCCTCTGCCTTGGGTGAGACTTCATCTTCTTTGCAGGTGTTGCCGAAAGGGCCAGTAGTTAGGGTTTTGTTGGTGCATTGTTGAAGCATTGAACCCTGGGTCTGCCCCTGTGCCAAAAAATGGTTACGTTGTCGAGACCTGAAACTTTGATTGTTGGGAACTGAGGAAGAAGAAACTTTGTGCAAAAGGAAGCTCTGTGCATAGATATGTTGCCCTAGTGCGCAGCTTTTTACTCAATCTGTGAATCTTTGTGCCAGGAATAAGGTCAGATCTGAAGAAAGGAAGATCAGATCCAAAGAAAATAAGCGATATCTGAACACTCTGTGCTCTAAGGAAAGTAAAAGTGGAAAATTCTGAAAGAAAGAAGTCAGATCTGCAGAAAAGAGGTAATATTTGTAAGTTATGTGCCCTAATAAAGGTAAGAATAGTCAAAATTTATTAGATCTGGAATCTTTGTGCTCTGTAGAAGTAAGATAAGTGAAATTTTTTGTGTCTAGAGCATGGATATAGGTAAGTTTGATAGATTATGTCCTAGCTTAAAAACTAGGGCATTAATAGATGAAAGAAAGTTTGATATGAATAGATTTGATAAGTATAATGATATATATGTTATACATATGCATAGAAAGAATGTCTGGACTAACAAGTGGATGCAGGATCCTAGAAAGAAATTTTTGCAGGCTAGCCATTATGATCCTAGCACGCAGTACAAGAAGAGGTGGGGATCATTCAAGAGAAAGAGAGGATTAATTCTTTGTTACAGTTGCAGAAGACCAGGTCATCTTGCTAAGGAATTCCCTATGAGAAAACCCAGTTGCCTCTATTGTAAGGCTATGGACCATGAAGTACTGGATTTCCCTAGAATGATTGCTATACTTGAAAATCTGAATATGGAGCAAACAAACCCTGAAGGGGACCAAGAAACTAAGATTATAGAAGAACCCCAACAAGAATCAGAGATTGTGTTACTGAAAATGAAAGAAACCCTAAATGAACATAAAGATGTCAGTTTGTCAGAGATCTTCAAAGAAAAGGAGAAACTCAAAGTAAGAATAGGAGACTTCGACATCGACTGTGCTCTAGATGAGGGAACACAGATGAACATTATGACAGAAAGTACTTGGGAAACCCTGGGAAGGCCTGTTATGGTTCCTTCACTAGAAAGAATAGGGTTGTTTAAAGGAAAAATGGTAACCCTATGTGGGAGAATTACCCAGATAGCTATGAGTACCCATGGAGCTTCGACAGAGGAAGAGTTCGAAGTCATTAGATTTATTGAGGACCGTGCCCCATTTCCAGCTTTGTTAGGCAAGATCTGGATTGAAAAAGACCAGATCCAGAGAAAAGAGGAAAAGGAAGCCCTAGAACAGAAGAAGCAAGAACTCATGGAATTTATGACTAGAAGGATCACCTACTTGATGGAGGAACAAGAGAACAGATCTTAGTTGTTGAACACCAGGGACCTGGATGTCGAATATATAAGAGCGTTAGAGGAACCATAGAAGACTGAAATGCCTAATCCATATGAGGAAGGAGTATTATCCTTGGATCTGAAAAAAGAACCTCGGCCACGCGAAGTGCCTATGTCGAGAGAAGATAAGACTCAGAATGGAAAAACAATGACTGAGATGAAGCTCACTAGGAATAAGGCTAGGAAACTAAGTAAAAAGAGAGCCAAGATCGAAAATTTATAGAAGGTTCTAGAGGAAACTTCACAAAAGGAAAAACCACAAGAATTGAGCTTCGTCGGGATATCCGAACAACAACATATGCCACTTTGTCGAGGTGAAGTAATATAGTCGTTGAAATCCAATATAACCATTCGACTACCGCTCTGAATGGGTCAGAAAGAATTTATGGCTCACCACTAGACCGTTCGATCATGCCATAATGGACATAACATAAGTTAATGTAGCCTCATGCCCGTTGCAAGCAAACCGTTGCTAAGTTTCCCTACTTAGTTAGTCGCGCCACATATCGAGAATACTTTTTTCTAAGTGAGAATTTGAGCCCGAAACATGAGATTACTTCACCCTATGATCATTTCCTTGTTCCCATACCGTTCATTGTAGTCTCTTCATTCATTTCACGCCTGAGCTAAGTTGACCCAAGCTTGTATGTCAAATGAGCTCAGCATTGCTGAGAAAGTAGTTGAATAAGTTTTGATTGACTTAATGACTGAGAGAGTCATTTCAGAATGAGGATTATCTACAGAATTCCAAGCATCATCAACGAGAGGATCCTAGGCATCCCCTTCCAGTGCTCGCGCCGGTCCATCTCAAACGACCGATGAGAAACGGACCAAGCACAGGGATGACATCGCAAATGACAAGCTTATCCTACACATTCTACCTACTTACTTACCACCTCTAAGCAGTTCCCTCAACTATGACAGTGTACCTCATGAATTTGAGTACACTTTGATCACCGCATACCTTCCGAAAGGGGTGCGCACAATTCGTGTTGACCAGGATAAGCTCGCAGCACTGAAATTTAGTGATTTTAACCTTGGAGATCGTAAGGTTTACAGCATTTTATCCCCGCATAAGTACTTAAACAGGACCAAAGGCAAGAATTCTAAGATTGTCCCACAGTCATGGACCCAGAACCTCGTGCAGTCCACACTGCTTAATGTAATGAAGATCCCGCACTTCGGCAGACACCAGGAAGTCAACGCATGTGTCAAGTTGTTGTTGCCCTGCTACCATGGAAGATACTTATGGTTGGACTACCACATCACTGTGGATCCAACCTTGATCAATCAGATCACAGGCCTTAGTATGCAAGGCCCTGACCCACAGGACTTTTACCCTGGAAAGACCTCAGACCGAGCACTAGCGCAGAAGATAAAAGAAACTTATGGCGATGTCGAGAAAGGCATGTGAGGCTACAAGGTAGCCTCTATATAGAGTGGCGTAGTGCGCCTTGCCTATCAGATGATTGTGGGCAAGCTAGTTCGCAAGAATAGACCAACACAAGTGACTGGATTCGTAGTCGACCTCACAGGGAAGTGTGCCGAGGGACTACAAATGAACTGGGTGCAGTACCTTGTAAACCAGCTAGATCTTGATTGCAGAGAAGTGCAAGACTAAGGGTACAAGTTCCACTTTAGTTGGTTGCTCATCCTGATTGCTTTCATCGTCTGGGAGCTAGCAAAAGGTTCCACTTTTCCGAAGATCGAACCCTTCGAACCATTGGTCGTGAAGTTTTGTACGTTGTGGTACTCCAGCGACAGGAACAAGCAGTGGCAGTCCAATGCTGTCTTCCATGCTTATTACAACCAATTGAAGAATGCAATCCAGTCTACACCACGCCTCACCCCAAACACACTTCATAGGTTTAGACCTTTGATAAAATTCAACGTAGACCGCCACTTCACCTATATCAAAACACTCATTGATGAGCACAAACAACAGCTCTAGTCATACTACAAGTTGACAGAAGAAGACTTGGAGTAGATTACCAAGGAATGGTTAGTGGACCTCCTTGTTGCAGTGGACCCCGCAGAAATGTCCAATGTGGAAAGCCCTAAATCTATGCCAGATACACTTGGACCAAGCAAGACCAAGAAGGATGATGAAGTTCAAGATATTCATAGCACATCCACGAAGACTACTTCGATCTTTCCTGCGCAGGGAGGTTATGGTGAAGAACTAGGTGGTACAGAGGTTGAGAAAAACAAAGGCGAGGTTACTTCGCCTAGAGAGGAGGAGGATCCCACTAAGAAAAGGAAGATTACCCCACCAAATCCCTCATCATGAAAGAAAACTAAGGCCACCCTGACTATGTTTAAGACTACCCTCACACCGGACGACTTCGACTTCTTAATCGTTGTGTTGAATGATGCTTCACTAGAGATCGCAGAAAAGAAAGAAGCAAAGAAAAGCAAGAGCGAACTTCAAGAAGTGTAGCAGGCACTTCAGTCTAGCCGAGTAGTTTCTACTATGCCCTTGACAATTGGAATAGTAGGAACAGGCGATGAGCCCACCCAATTACACCAGATCACTGAGAAAGTTGAAGCTCGCCTTCGACAAGCTCAAGAAGACATAGTGCAAGCCACCCAGGCTTTGATACAAGTACAGAGCGCACTTGTAGAATGACAGAGTAAGGCAGAATGGGAAAATCTTGCCCTGCAAGCGAAGTGGGATGAGGAAAAAGCACAGTTACAGCAGAGCAAGGAACAGTTGCTAGAAGAGCAACTTGAAGTACAGGAAAGGGTTCACAAATCACTTTGCTCTGTGACAGTCATAGAAGTAAAGATTGACGAATGTGTCCCACAACAGGTGGCACAACTTGAAGAAGTAATCCAGCAAATTCAGCAGTGCATCGCAGATCTGGAACTTTTTACCGTGCCTGAGACTCCTCAAGAAATAAGGGATCTAAGGGAGGAAACTTCCCGTAGCGCAGTTGGCTGATTAAAAACCTTTTCCTTGGAATGCAAGCAGTTGAGCGCTAGAAGAGCCTAGACTTATGAGAACCTCATAGTGAATCCATAGTTGAAAGCATTGGAGGCACAGCTCTAAGAAGCAAAGTAGCACGCAAACACGCTACAGGAGTAGCTGAAGGCCTTGACCCCATTCGAAAGAATGAAGAGGTTTGCAAAACAACACACCGCCCAACAACAGGTACACACGCTGCAAAATAAAGTGATGGAAGTCTCCCAACGACTTCAACCAATCCAAGAAAAGGCATGCCAACTGTTCACTGAAGTTGAAAGCCAGGGAACCAAGCTTGAATAGGTTGTCATCACTGTAGAACAACGCCTGGAAGGGCCAATAAATGACACAGTGATCCAGGATTTCACTGAGCAAGAGGTTGTCGCACTACAGCAGGTCGAAGTATTTCGAGCCCAGATCAAGGAATTCGAGGCGGAATTGATCAAACCAGAGTGACTCTGGATGAGTCACAGGTGAGTATTGGGGGCCTATTGGCCCTTTACCAAGTTTTAAGGAACACTTGGTCATATTTGACCATTTTTGGACTTCAACAGCTTGTCAAAGATGGAGCACAACGCAAAGCGGAGATTGTGGCAGCTAGACCCCTTTCTTGGGTCCATTTTGGGTTTTGGGGGATAATGTAATGGGTATGGGATGTTGGCCCATGGGTTTACCCATATTTAGGCCTATTTTGTAAAGTATAAATAAGTAGCTAGGAAATGTAAGAGAGGAGAAGATAAGCTAAGTGCTAGTAAAGGCTTTGTGTATATTGTGTGACCGACTTGCAGAGTTGAGTGCAAGTGTTGTAAGTGCTAAGTGCACAGATTGTAAGAAGGCTCTGTGCTAGATCTACTCGGGGAAGGAGGATCTGGTGAGGTGTGCGCAGATCTCCTGTCCTATGCAGAGTACAAGTCTGATCTCTTTGTTGTAACCTGATTGACCAAAGATAATAAATAAGAAGAAGAATTTGTGGACGTAGCCCCAGGGTGGGGGTGAACCATGGTAACTCTATGTGTTTTGCTCGGTGCTTTGACCTATTTTGTTGGTCTCTTTCCATGTGTTGTGCTTGATATGATTATGCTATGTGCTTTGCTATGATATACTTAGATAGATCCACTTTTCTTTGTGCTTATTAGATGTATGGGTGTAGATTTTACATATATGAAAGTGTTGAGTGCTAGACCTATTTTGTTGTTGCTAAGTGCTAACTTAACCTAGATCTAAGTGAATGTTGCAGTGCTATGTGCCATCTGCAGAGTGCCATGAGGGTTAAATACGGATGAATGACCTATGATAAAAGTGCTTGATAAGAGTAAGAATCACAGATCTGTGTCCCAGCTAAGGTTCCAGAGACATGAGTCTTGCAACCACCCCTGCCTCTACCTCGGGTGAGACTTCATCTGCTTTGCAGGTGTTGCTGAAAGGGCCGATAGTTAGGGTTTTTTTGGTGCATTGTTGAAGTGTTGAACCCTGGGTCTACCCCTGTGCCAACAACCACCTTTTACACTTAATTAACATTTCAAACCTATGGTTTTGATAAACCATGATATTCACCCTTTTGATGGGGAATGGAATGTAATACCATCTCCATTTGTTAATTATAGACATCATGTAATGATTTCCTAGTGGTCATGTATACATGTCTACATCATAGAATTAATGCAC